>JADNRX010000080.1:0-177919 GCA_015501595.1 Hymenopellis radicata
GGAAGTAGAAACGCTGGAGGAAGAATTTCGACGTTACATTCGGGGCTGTCAGTCCATGTCATCATACTGGACTGACATGTCAGCTAACCAATGGGGCCCGTACACGTTCTCTCGGTGTATCGGGAATTTCGACGCCACATCCGGATATCGGGTCTATGCGGCGCAGAAGGCGGATATGTATCAGGAAATAGCAGACCATGCGGAGAAGCGTTTCAGCGCCACGAAGGTTGGTGGCGCGTGGCCCGGGGAGAAGGATGATTTGAATAACTTTGTGCGTAGCCGTCGGCCGCGGCTAACAGTAGATTGGGACGTAGATAAGCAAGCGTTTGAGGATGTGTAATGCGAGTCAACTGACACGATGGCGTGAGAAAGGACGCGTGTCTCACACAGCCACAGACCTCAATGAAAATCATCGTTTCTTCCTTCCCCCCACGAACGAGAAGGAGCCATCCGCCAGATTGTCCCGCAAAGAGCTAGTGACGGTGACCTCAGTGGCCTTCAAAGCACATGGACAGCAGCATCCACACAAGGACGGTGCTCTTGTGGCGCCATTCTCCTCACACTACTCGGATGTCAATCACGAGCCCAAGACCGCATATGCCAGCTTCCAGTGCCGGCTCCTTTATTTTGACGTGTCACGTCGTCGGTGGCCTGTCGACATCCTTAATGCAGCACCATTACACTAGGCGCGGCGACTAAGGTATGCGATAGTCGACTTGCGCACATTCCATCACTGACCTCTGCGGCTAGCCTTTAGCAACATCGTGCAGTTGGCCCCAGGCCAGCCTCAACATCTGACAATGTCACAGGCCAGTTTCAAAATCGATACCCTCAGATCCCCTGCCACACCGTACGTCACGCCTTCATGCTCACCGCCGTATCCCGCTGACGCGATGCCTTCAGATCATCACCACTGCCCGCTCTCAGCTACACCTATCATGGCCATCCTATTTAGCGCCACCATCACACCACAACGGTAAGTCCTCCCAACTCAATCCAAGGGCCATGTCCAAGGCTTCCGCAACGATGCTGTGATCGGTCGCTTTACAGCCTTTACCCTTCGCCACATCGAACCGCAGTGAGTTGGTTGCCTGAGACGTGCTCTATTATTCGGCGAAAGTGTATAATACTACTCACTACTTAAGATGTTAAAAATATTCTTAAGTAGGTTAAGCCTTCGAGTTTGTTAAATGCACTTTTCAACACTTCTTTAAGCCTTTCGAAGCAACATGATTAAAGGGTTTTGTGTTAAGATCTTAAGCAGTACTTAAGCCTTCAGGCGAGTGTTAAGATCGTTAAGATCTTAAGCTGTGCCGATGCAGCTGTAGCCATTCCACACCGCCTATTCGAGGGGTATCTACCCGATTGAATGCAGTACGAAAGCTTAAAGAATGCTTAAACAATCTTAACTGCAGCATGTTTAAACGTGAGGGTGAGACCTCGATATCTTAAACAAAATGCATGAATAGTCAGCCGAGCTGTAGGTTTTCCTGCCGGATAATGCAACGAGCTTTCGAAATCGATGATATAATATCGAACAGGAGAAGGAACTCTGCAAATCAAAGCTCCAGCTTTTGGAGGAATGCCATGTCAATCACCAAATGTGGCGCATGTAAGTTGATGATCATGGGTCAGACGAACGACAGTACAGCCTCCTTCGCCGTCGAGCGTAGGGGATACACAAGCATTAGACTCCGGTCATGCGATATATTGCAGTCTGTAGCACCGCCACGGCTATCCAGAACATCGGCCGTTAAGCGTCAAGTTGTCTAGCCTCTCACGAATCGCACACGATAATTAAGCGAATATAATACACCCCACATACTACGGTTTCTTCTCATGGTCCTGGTCGACATATCAACATCGTCCCAGTAGGCAAAAAAACATATACTCACCGTCTTTTCTACAAGTTGGTCAAGGTAATCCATCGTAGCAGCCTTTCGCTCAGCCTCCTCCGAAGACTCAGTGCGCGGTGTCTAGCGGGATTCAGTCAAACATACTCAACAATGCAAACCGCACTCACCGAAAGTACCGAAAACATATTCAGCGCCACATTCTGCGCAGGATCAAGCGTCTGGCGCTTCGCCTGCGATGCAGCCTCAGTCTGCGGCGCCTGGGGGCCCGACAGCTTCACTAGCATGTCTAGCACACTTATGTTGTTCGCCTTACGCTCCTCCTCCGTCGTCTGCGTCTCCATCGGTGCAGCCTTTAGCGGCTCAGGATCGACACCCTTGACACCGAGGAGCGGGGCATACTCCTTCAAGTATTTTTCGGGGCTCTCCAAGACGGAATTCGCGAGCCACGCAGTCTCTGGGTTGTTCTGGAAGTCCATAATATCGAACACGTCCATGGATTCTGGAGCATGACCCGCGCTATCCTCCATGTTCTCTTGCGGCGCGTAGCGCGGATCCCAAGGGAAGTAGGGGTAGTAGTAGTCGAGCTGTTTGTCGACGGTAACCGTGGCGCGCATGCGGATACCCTTGACACCGCTGGCGTTACGACCGACGGTGCGGGGGAGACTGTTGATTGTGACCATGCCCGGCATTAGACGCATCTCCTCCATCGATGTCTTGTCGGCGAGGTCGGGATCCGTGGTTCCCATGCCCTCCCTGTGATGGTACAGACTAAACTTGTCGCCAGGGAGGTAGGGTATGGAGGCGCGAAGACCGCCAAACGAGACCATGATACCCGAATTGTAACCAGCCTGGGGGGTGATGACAGCGCGGTGCTGAGTGACATCGTCGGTCTGGAGGAGGAGGCCTGGCTCCATCTTTGCGAACATGTATGAGTGGAGTTTGCTGGGGTGATGGTAGAGCAGACCGCCGACGCGGTGGGGCTTGGGCTCTATGTTCTTGGACCTGCTGCTCCTGAACTCGTTGAAGGTGACCTCTTCGAGGAAGCGACGGTGGAGGTTTTCGGTGTTTTGGGCGAGCTTGTAGAGATCCTTGTCGTTGTGCTCCTCGTAGCGCTTTCGGATGAACTCGCGGAACTGAGGTCGCAGCTTGCGGGCGCGCTCTACGAAACGGTCAAACTCGGCCTCGGACATGGCCTCGATATTGGGACTGAGTCCGGATGTCGTGACCGCGACAGCGTGGCGCGCCCTTTCCACATCCGCCATCTTCGCGCTCACACCCGCCAAGTCTGTCCTTATCGGGCCCACCGGTTCCTTCAGCTTCGCCTGGACAAGGTCGTCTATTGACATGCCCTCGCTGGCCTCTGGGCGCTCCGCCTCGTCGCAGAATTCGGAATCAATGAGCCAGTCGGTGGCCGTTTTCGAGCTCTGGTTTTTGTACCACGCAGAGGTATGTGGTACGCTGGCATTCGTGTCCATCTCCTCATAACGGCGGATGAACCGAACCTGCGACTCGCCCTTGACCCACTCGACGTACTGCTCGCGGGCATCGAATGGCGCGGTGAGCGTGATGAAGGCGTTCTTGCGGCGGATAGTAAGGGGGCGCTTCAGACCAAAGTCGCCGCGGTGGGCGTGGGCTTTCGGCGAGGAATATGTCTGCCGGATATTCGGGTCGAATGAAGCAAAGCGCGACCGTCGCAGTAATTTAGCAAAGGGCGATGCCGTTGGCACGCTGCCCGACGCCGCCGCCGATGCGACCGCGTGGGTTGCAGTCGCCATTCCCTACTTGGCACGCTGTCAGCCACGACGAGCAGCCATATTGTAGACTTACCGACAACGTGAGCGTTTTCGGAAAAAGACGCGAGTCGATCGCTTGCCTGAAACGGAACTTGAAGCGGAGTCTGAAATGCTTTTATACAAAGCTTCGCCGGATTTTTCTTTTCTTCATAAAATCCACGACGTCCAAATTACCATCCTTCCGCCGCCTCGGCGACTTCGCAGGCGGGGTGGTCCAGACAAACGTCGGAGATGGACGCGGGCTCTCAAAAACAATCTTTGCTGATGTTCCTCCCACTGGTCGAGGGGCAAGGACGCAGGATCACCTGGAGTGGCTCTACATATCCTACCACCGTGTTCTTTTCCTGTAATGTAAGTAGTTCAATGCATCTTTTATTTCTCTTTTTCCTTTCGTGGTCGATGAAGATAATCCTGGTAAAGGAACACGCCCCGCTCGTAAAGAGTCCCACTGCTGTTGGGTATCGAGGTCTTCTCTGTGAGAGCCAGATGGTTGGGCGTGGTTGGAGAATGTAAGGCGAGGCTGAGACCACTGTGTTTTCCCCCTTCTCCTACTCTGTGTCTTGTTACCTCGCTCACCTCTTTCCAGGTTGTATGTAATCCTGTTTATGTATACCCCCATGCAAATATCAAGTCACTGTCCCTTCTACTGCCCTGCCACCTTGAACCTCACGCACTCGACTCATCGCAGGCGACAGCCGACTCGTCGTACGACTAGTTAATCGGACTGCCTATACTGACCGCGACTTGTGACTGCATTGTTCACTCTCAGCATGTCGACATTAGGTCAATGGGCGCCTGCCAAGTTTCGATTCCACGGTTTCGCATGCAATCGACACTCGTACTCGTCTTTCGGTGCAGGGTGTTTCATTTCTCTTTCGGACCTTATTTGTATATTCCTTTCTCGACGGCCTTTCTCCTTTATCATATCCTGATTTCCTCCTTGCACCTTCCTATCTGTCACATCTATCACCCGGTGTTTGGTTTCGCGTACAACAGGCCGCGTTTCTTGAAGCCATCACCGACACGGGCATACGGAAAGTTCCCTCGTTTGCTCTGACCTCGACTCCAGGCCGCTGCAGCCTGCAGGTTGGATATTCTCTGCAAGGCAGATGTAGAATCATATGTTAGTAAATTGCTCTCCTTTTGCTCCGTGACATCTTAAACTCGGCGCATTGGGCGCGTCTCTCCGCCAGTTTTACCGACGCAGGTAGGCTTTGACCCGCCCATCCCGGATTCATGCAATTGAAACTGCCGATAACCTGGCATCAGGTCTTCGAGCGGCCAGACAATGTACACCAGTGCAAGGGCCGATCAACTGTAAGTACTGTCAGGTCCCATACAAAAGGCTGTTATATGAGCGCTCTCGGTTATTCGTATCCCTTTCTGCTTCACTCCTCTACCATCCACCTCCACCCCTCCTCGCCATGGATCCAAACACCAAATTCAAAGTTATCATTTGGTGAGCACAACGCCATCTACGCGTTATGAATATCGTCTAAATTCCATGCTCTCAGCGGCGGAGGCATAGGTGGCCTTGTATGCGCCGTGCAGCTAGGCAGATACCCCAATATCGAACTGGAGGTCTACGAATCGGCGGACAAATTCAGCCCTGTCGGCGCGGGCATCGGGGTCTGGCCGCGCACATGGGGCATCTTGGAGATGATGGGATTAACAGAGGACCTCGCAAAGGTCGCGTCAAATCCTGTCACAGACGATGAAGGTACGTGATATTATCACTCATATGTCGTGCCCTTGGCTTATCATTCTCTACAGTCGTCGCCTGGTCCCTTAGAAAGAGTGATCAACTCGACGGTTTTGAATTCGGCCAAGTCAGGTCCAAAGGGCACCTGCAAACGTTTCACCGAGGTGATATCCACGACGTCTTCGTCAAGCATCTTTCCCCAAACTGCAAAATCTTCTACTCCAAGCGCATACAATCGTACACCGAATCATCCGATGGCACGGTTGCGCTGTCCTTTGCCGATGGATCCACCGCGACTTGTGACGTCTTAATCGGTGCCGATGGGCTCAAGTCTTCCGTGCGCGCCTCAATGTTCGAGAGAATGGCGCATGACGCGTTGAATGAGGGTCGGACGGACGATGCGATGAAATACATGGATTCTGTCTCGCATATATGGACTGGGTCCATAGTATATCGGGCCCTCGTTCCGACTGACAAACTAAAAGAGAAGGGCTTCCCGGTTGACTCTGAACCGACACAGGTACATATCGACGCCTCCTGTTCTCATCCTCCTAACACCTTGTTCTAGCATTGTGGTCGTGGTCTGGTAAGTCTTATATCACTACAATTTCCGTGTACTGAACCTTGGCCAGCACATTGTCACTTACCCCGTTATAAATGGAACATTACTCAATGTCGGGATATTTCGTCCTCAGAGAGAACTAATGGGGACTCAGTCCACCCTATCGTCTCCTGTACCTGCGGATGTGTCAGAGGTTAGAACGCTCACGGATTTCAGTAAATGGGAGCCTCGAGTGCAAGCTCTATTGGATGTATGCTCCACCATGTCTTCGGTGCCACCGTTCTGAATATCGTCTAGTGCATGGACATTACCAGCAAATGGCCAGTATTCTGCATCAACCTGTTGAGTACATATGCTTCGGGTCATACTGCACTAATCGGCGACGCTGTACGCGCAACCATGTTCACGTTGATGTCCCCCTAACGAATCCTAGGCTCATGCCATGTTTCCCCATCAAGCGTCTGGCGCTGGACAGGCCATCGAGGTGCGTACGACAAACTTACATCCTCTCCGTTCACTGATCAGAATGAACGCCCAGGACGCACATCTTCTCGCATGTCTTCTCGGACACGAACGAACTTCGAAGCACAACCTCGCCGACGTTCTTCGAATCTACAGCGACATGCGGTTACCTTTCGCCAGCGAAATCTGGGACCGGTCAGAGCAGAATAGCAGCAATTTTGCATTAGTTGATCCCGACGCGGACACGAAGCTGAAAAGTATAGCAGAGACCGTTCACAACCGGTGGGCGTGGGCTTGGGATGATCGTTATAATCACTTGATGGAGGTATCGTATGGTATAATGCAAAAACTATCTTAATCAATCTGTACAGGAAAGGAATAGACGACCTTGTAGATATCCTCGTGTTACCCGTTGTGGTCTCACGTCTCAGTTAGATGTTGATAGTATACTTACAGGTGCGCCACTCGATGTCGATAATCAAGTTTGGGTGGTTGCCTTGAGACGTGTACAACGTCGGTGGCTCCTTCGGAGTCCTTCCTGGAACTCTGTCAGGCAAGTCATCAACATGTTGACTCGACGAAACGACGGCTAATCCATATAATCAGAAAGATTCTTAGCACTAAGAAGAGAGTCAACTTACAAGAGTTTGTACCTAATGTCTTCCGGGCAATGATTGCCTCACACCCATCAGTTCAACCTACCTTTAGCCAAGTTCGCCAGTGTCTTGATTGCCTCCTTGTTACAAAGGACGACATCTGGCTCGACGATTGTATACGATTTCATTCGTCCGACAGCCGTCCCAACTTATTCAGCGCATTCGGGAAAAGTTCCTCTCTATTCGCTTACTTATTACTGCTTTCGTGTTTTCTCTCTGCAGCTCCCTGCTGTTACTGTGATCTAGAAGATTTACATAACTTGCTTCGTCCTAAAGTCCTACTCTTGAATTTCCTTTATCAAACTAGCAGTTGGAGTTCAACATGTGTACACCATCATCTTGCTTTACCCAGAAAATGGAAACCCCACAGGACTTGCCAATCCATTAGAACCGACCGCCCTCACCCCGAAATACACATTATCCTTCGAAAGTTCCACCGTCGCCTGGGCAGTCCTACCAACAGGAACAACATGTGTCCAAACGGAACCTCTGTCGGACGCCACACAATTTCATACGCATCGACACTCGCATCCAGACTCCACCGCAGCGTAGAGTTGTTGGTCAGCGTCGAGGAGTCGAGGGTGACGTTCTGCGGTGTAACGGGCGCGCTGGCCAACGACCACAGAATAGCGCCGTTGACCTTTGCGACGCGGGAGATGAACTCAAAGTCGCAGAACTCCAGGAGGTCGCCGAACTGGACGCCGTCGACGACGCGCACGTCCTGGTGCTGGTGCGCAAAGTTTTCGTGCGGCTCGGTGAATCTGACGGCTGGGAAGCCGTCGTTCAGGAAGGACTCTTGGTCGCCGCCGCGCAGGTAGCGGTCGGGACGGTATATCATCTGAACTGGAGGTCTCCTTAGTTTGGGGTGAAAGGCATGGAAAAAAAGACCAACCTGACATGTTGGTCACAGCATTCGACGCCACCTCCACAGCAAACCTCGCCAGCTGTCTCGCCGGCGCGTCGTTCTCGCCACCAATATCCACGCGATCCGCAATCGCGCGCGCCGAGTCCGTCGGCGGTATCCCGCGCACGAACATCCTGATATTAAACGGATCCGTCGTCCCATCATCTGCCGTCGAGCTCCCCACGATATCGTTATCCAACATGCCCTGAACATTCACGCTCGCATTCTTCAGCGTATCCGCGAGGAACGCCGACCCATACAGTCCCTGCTCCTCCCCAGCGACCACCGCGAATATAATCGTCGCGTCCAGCTCCTGCGTAGCCATCACCCGCGCCAGCTCCATCGACACCGCTACACCCGAGCCATCGTCGTCAGCACCCGGAGCGTCGTCAGAAAAGTTCATCACGTCTGATACGCGCGAGTCGTAGTGCCCAGAGACTACATACACCCTATTGGGATCAGTCGTCCCAGGCAGCGTCGCAATTATGTCACTGATATTTGTCGCAGTGGGAATCCGCGAGGCGGGCGGCTGGATGTAGCTGGGAACTTCAACTTGCAGACGGCCTCCATATGACCGTAGTTCTGAAGCGACCCAATCCCGCGCCGCTCCGATACCACGCTCGGGATCTGTTTGATTGGATAAGGTGTGGCGGGTTCCAAACGAGACGAGTGTGCGAATGGTTGATTCAATGCGGGCAGGCGATATCGAGTTGAGAATGCCCGTTAGTTCGGCAGGCGGCTCCTGAGGAACGAGGGCTTCTCCTGGTCCCGGGGGCCAGATATCTTGAAGTAGGAATAGGTGGGATTGAGCATTGACTACAATGCTAAAGGTAAATCAAGATGGTACGTCTGAGAATTTACACACGTACCCAGTGTCGTCAAGAGTGCGAAGACTGCAAGCATGGGGGCGTGTAGCATGATGGGGGATCCAGTCTACCTTGGGAGGCAGAATCCGAACTGGGCAGCCTTTTATGAACTCGTTCGCACCACCATATGGGCCTGATCACCTGTAAGGTCTTCGAGTGAGTAGCACAAGCTTCAATTGAGGACGGATATCGGTGAATCATATATTTATACATTTCTTGGAAGTCTACCTTGTAAATATGGGTGTGTCGGAGTTCCTTGTGCATGTTCACGAGTGCACTGCGTCCAGGGGACGATCAACGATTATGACATTGATGTGGCAAATAATACACCAAGATACGTTACGCTCTCGGCTGCAAATTGATGAGCATGTTGACAGACCAACGGAAAGAAGAAGAAACTCACCTTGACCTCGTCGCCCAGCTTCTTGATAGTAATGGCAGGACGTTCCGACGTCTTCATACCCGTGTCGCCTTCGTCCCATGTATAACACGTCGCAATAGCCATATTCGTGCCGTCACAATTGAATGCGATAGACGAGACGGGGTTGTTGAATTTGGCATACTGCCTGAGGCGCTTCTTGACCTTGTGGTCCCAAATCGACACGATGCCGTCCGAGCCTGCGGACGCGAAGGTGTTGTGGATCGGATGGAAGGCTAGCGCGTTTACCGGCCAGACGTGGTCGACGCCGTCGATTGTCTGTCGATGGCATTTGAAGGCGTATTTCTTCTCCTGCATTGCTGGCGACGGGTCAAAGTATTCCACAGCGATGCGTCCTTCCGTCGATGCCATAGCATAACCTATAGACAAGATTTAGCAGTTGCGTGACAGAGAAAGTAATAACGCACCTTGCCCGTCCGTCATACAAGCCAAAGAACGCGTCAGATATTTGAGGCTGCTCTCCCTCTCCTGCATAACCGTATCCATTTTACGGGTGTCGTATATGCGCACCAGCCGACTGGCCATCGCCACGACGAGCATGTTGCCCACCAAATCCATATTGTACACCCTCTCCGGCATCTTCTCCGTCGACTGGTGCGCCGTCTGCGCGCGTGGATCCCAGAACCGCACCGACAGATCCCACGACCCCGATATCAGCGCGTCTGCACACTGTCAGTTCACCGTCCATAATATGCAAGTAAACACCTGCTTTTTTCATTCGACCACACCAGCGACGAGATGGAGTCATCGTGTGCCCCCAAGATTGCGCATTTTTCGGTTTCGAGTCCAAGACTATATGAAATGTTAACGTCGCTCTAATGAAAAAGTAAACAAACACGCACTGCCGGACTTGGCAATCTAATCCGCCACTGTAAGCATTCGTTCCATCGCCAAAACAGCAACTCAACACAGCGGAGCGGTTCTCAAACTTGGCTTTGTGTTCGCTCGTCGTCGTGTCGTAGAAGCGGACGGTCCCGTCCCATGAAGAGGCCAGTAAGTGGTTGGGATTGACTGGTGAATAACGGACTTGGGAGATACTGTCGATTGGTGCAGACTGGATGAGAGAGTCTATAGGGTGTTATTTTATTTCATCAGATGGAAAATAGACATTACCGACCAGTCATGTTGAACGCGATGTTGATGGTTCTAAGCAAAGTTCGATTCAAGTCACACAAACACAAACACTAGTTGAACGGATCACAGCAATACATTTCAAGTCATGATCATGACAGGTCGTCAGTAAGTACAGTTCTAAATGTAGATCAAAGCAGAAGCGCGACTCTCCATCGTAGCCCAAAAAAAACAAGAAAATACAGCAGAAAAACGTCCAAGATTGGTCTACAATGGACAGCAGCCTCGAAGGAGCGACAAGCGACCGCTTCGACATGATCACAAGGGATCTGCGTGCTGTGTGTGCCTAACGCACATCCATAAAAGGGGAGTAAGAGAATCAGGTAGCACATATTTTCTGCATCATGTCGCCTGCCAATCTTTATCCAATCCGCCCACCCACGGAGACATGAGCAACGGGCTCAAAGGCGGTGACTGGGACTCGTTCGACGGGCTTCTCCGGTCGTCGATGGCCACCCCCGACGCGTCCGAAAAGTGCGCCCGCGCAGGAGAATTCAATGGACTGTGGTGCCCAAATGCTGAGAGTGCCGGAGACATGGCACCCCCGCGTCGTCGCCCATGGCCGTCAGAGGATATACTTCCTGAATGAGCCAAGGAAGATCCACTCGTTGTGCTCTTCGTCCGAGGGGACGACCCAGATCCGAAAGAAACGTCCCGCCGAGAAGCGGGCGCTGAACCGGCGGAACGACTCGAGTTGGGGCTGAAATGAGACCGCATCGAGTGCAGGGATCCTACTTCGGAAAGCTGGTCTGGTGGGTCGACAAAGCGGGGCTATTAAAGATCTAATCAGTTTGACGTTCAGAAAAAGAGGAAGAAAACATACCAATCCAAACGTCGTCCTGGTACCAGGTTCACCCAGTGAGCCGAGCCCAACGACAGATGCCATAGCCTTCCAGATGTCGCCTGGAGCAGGAGGAGCCTCCTCAAGTACATCTATGGTAATGCCATGTGCAGCGACTTGAGTACTGCCGTCGGATTGTCCAGCAAAAGATCCCGTAGACGGTGTTTTGCCCATCGTATCATTCCAAGCTGCTGGGTCGGAAGCCCATGCACTTGCTCAGGAATGCTGGGAGATTTTGTTGACGACGAAGATCCAAAAGGTGATATACCCCGCGGCGCAGGCGTATCCAGAATGTCAATGTCTCCACTCAACGCGTGGATTCCAGAAGGCGACGGTACTGGACCGGATAATGGATCGACGTCTCCCGGAGCAGACTCGCTGGAAAAGAGCAGTTCACCTTGGCTGGTAGATGCGAGCGCCCTTGGAGGAGGCGTAACTCCAGGGGTAATGGGAAGTGAGGATTGCGCATCATGGTACACACTCGCCTCGGAGCCTGTACTCTTCGCACTGACGCTGGATATCGGCCGATCGCCTTCAGCTGTCAGCCCAAGGCCCAAGTTTGCTCCTAAACGCGACTGTCGTCGTTCAGCCATTTCGGGAAGCGCATCGGTTAATAGCGCTGTGCCAGACTCCAAGTCACGATCGGTAGTAGAGTGGCGTCGGTTGAACCAGCTGAAACGTCCCAAGCCACCCATGCCTGTGAGACCAAGTAAGCCTCCACTTCCACGACCGTTGCGCCGGGGTGAACTGGGTCCCGGATCAGCAGGCTCTAGGGGCAAATTACGAGTTTCGGGAGAGGTACGGGGGCCATCGACTCTCACGCGACGCGCGGTTGCTAGCTCGGCGGGTTCATCGCCGTCGATCGGGTACGAGGAGCGGTGGGTTTTCATGGAGACTTGACTTTGTTGTGGGCCGACGAGACGGGGAGGATGAGCCATGGCAGGACCAAAGTCGGTCATATGTCCGGCTGGCTCTCCGTGAGGCAGAACAGAGTCCTCTTCTTCCTCTAGAGAATGAAGCTGCCATGGATGAAGCGGTCGATCGTACCTCTCTTCTTCAATGGGATGTTCGGACATGGAAAGTGTAGGCTTATCGAGAAGTGTACCATAGCCAGAGCCAGACGAGGAAGAGGGAAGGCTTCCCGTTTGGCCGCTCCGTCTGCGCGACGAACTGGGTTGGAGAAGTGTGTCTATCTCCTCGCCACTAGTGCGGGGAGAGTACCGGGCATCCTCAGCAGTGATGATCACAGGTTCACTGTCAATCGCAGAGAGCGAACGACTGCTGAGAGTGCTGCGCCGCCGTCTGCTGAGGCAACAAACGAGAGCGAAGAGGAAAATAGCTATGGCACCTAGAATGGAACCAACAATGATGCCAACGAGCTGGCCGCGCTCGAGTCCCCCTGATGTGACCGAAGTAGCCGTGGAGGTGGGAGAACCATGGGATGTAGATGCAGAAAATGTAGATAAGGATGATAATGATGATGATGGAGTTGATGTGGAGGAGGGTATCGCAGAGGTAGAAGAAGGTGTCGCAGGTGTGGTCGTAGGTATAGATGTCACGGGTGTCGTAGATGTCGTTGGTATGGTGGCGCTAGTCTCTGTCGCTGTTGTACTGGGCGCTGGGGAGGTCAGACCACCGTATGTCCAGTCTGGTCCCAGTGGAATCTACGACACATTCTATAAGTGTACATGAGGTTTAGTAGAGGATAACCTACACTTGGCCCATAATACGTCAACGGTAAAAACACCAAGGTGGTTGACGTGGTCAGGGGATTGCCACCAGAGTCAGTGATCGTGGTCGTCAGCAACGTCAACCAACTCGGTAGCTCCTGTGTGGGGGCCGACATGACAGTAAAGCAGCAGCCAGAGAGATTTTTCCAGGTTTTTTGTGGAATATATATAGGTTATTGGTCGGTCGTTAGAGAACGTGGGTGTCTGCAAGGTTGTCAGCATGCGGACGAGCACCAGAGATGCAGTGTACTTGCCGATTAGTGTCGTCGAGGATACAGAGCAGGAGAAAGGTTGAATACGCGGGGAGGAGGCGCAGGGAGGGGAGGGAGGCGGTGAGAGGCAAGAAAGCGGCGGAGGCAGGTTCAACATCGCGAGGGTGTCATGTGATCGGTCAGGCTTGATCCGGCATTATTTCGTAATTGCCGGGCGCCACGCTGAAGCAGCACCTTCTCCAACGACCACCACAACATGGTATGTATGTTTTCTTGCGATTTCAACTATAGTTTATTCATTGCCGTTACAGTCTACCAATTGCCGCCGCCGTCTTATCCGCGACTTTAAACGTCTCTCGACAGACCCTCCAAGCGGTATCTCTGGCAGCCCATGTCCTGACAACATCATGCTCTGGAATGCTGTAATCTTCGGCCCAGGTGCGTCTTCTAATTCGTCTGTCGCCCCTCAACCACTCAAACTCCGCAGCCGAGACGCCCTTCGAGGATGGCACCTTCAAGCTCATTCTTACGTTTGACGAATCCTACCCGAATAAACCCCCAACTGTCAAATTTCTTTCACGAATGTTCCACCCAAACGTCTACGCCAACGGCGAGCTCTGCCTAGATATCCTACAAAATCGCTGGTCTCCGACGTACGACGTCGCCGCAATCCTTACGAGCATACAGAGTCTTCTTCATGACCCCAATCCAAACTCTCCCGCTAATGCAGAGGCCGCACAGTTATATCGGGAGAACATGAAAGAGTACGTTCGACGTGTCAAGGCGACCGTCGAGGAGAGTTGGCTGGATCCTGATGAAAAGATGGAAGGCCAGGAAGCTACATCGTGACGATTTTGGTATCTCTCTGGACGGCACATATCATCTACCATAGCATACCATCTGTGACATATAATTCTGTATAATCAACGTGCAACTCGTTTACCTGTAACGGAGTGCGCTGAAGACGCCGTTTCTGTCGAAGCTTCCCAACCCACCACGTTGCCTCGGAGGCCCAATCTCGCTATATGCAGAACGGCGTCGTCGCCAATATGCCAAAATACTACGAGCATATAATCATAAGCGTGCAATGCAGCTCTCAAGAATCAGCTCACCCTCATATGAGCGTAGTTTACGCCTTCGCTCGGAACTGAAGCTGAACACCGCGGATCTTCGCCATCTGCGGAACATCTGACAGTCGTGTCTTCGGTAGCGGGGTCTTCCTTTTGCCAGTATTCAATACCTAGTATGCCCAGTATTAGTTGATGCCTGGATATTGAAAACTTGCCTACCATGATGATGATACCCAATAGATCTGGGAATCATTGTACAGACACTGGTATATATGTGTCAACTTCTCCGTGGCATATTAGCTGAAAGACGCTACCCATCAGATCCATGTACAACTGGCGGAACGTGGTCAATACTAATAGTAAGAGACTAGACCGACGTCCTTACCCCGAAACGAATTCGATCCAAACTCGTCGTTGAAGAACTCTGCAAAGGCCTTGTTCTAGAACTTCATCAGGAAACATCTCCGAACGGCGGCGAGCAGCGTACCCCAGTTCGCGGTGCACCATATGTATAACATCGCGTTTTGTTATCTGGAAAGTTCATCCTCAGAGAGATGGCAGCCAGAGTCGCGATTGAGCCGCCCAGAGAATGTCCGACTGCGATCAGCTCGTAATCAGGATAGAATATCAGTTGTTCATTGAGGACTGTTATGATTTGGAGCGCCACAGTGTTCCAACTACATGTTCCCAAATGAGCTTTGACAATCAACGATCTAAGGAAACTCTTACGCGACTAGAAATCCACTGTGAACGAGTACACCCTCTACATATTGAGGTTAGTCAATACCGATTGAAGAAAACACCACTTACTCGGCGCTTCCACTCCTGCCGTCAAAAGCGGAACTTGGACGAGCGCAGAATCCAGCAAGATATCCGCCACAGACGCGCTGCCACAATGTCATCAAGACTTTCACCACGAAAAGAAAAGACCTAGTACGGACCTTCCTCTCAACGCAACAACCAGCTCCTTCCGAGCCACATCCCGCGCGACGTACCCCCGCACGTCTGAAACGCCGTTCGAAAACTGCTCACAGCGCTCGTTAACGATGCAGCCTACTGTGCAGAACGATGTCGACTACCTCTGCGACGAGGGTCTTGCCGTTTGGACGCGGGCAGAGTGGCGTGTAGGCGGAGGACGCGTATTTGAAGTAATGGATGAGATCTTGGAGAAGCTCTGGGAAAGGAGGGTGAGTGAAATTCTTGATGCGGTTTGGTGGCGAGAGACGTACCGGATGAGATGGGATTGGGTCCGGGTTCTTTGGGAGACATTGTATGAGGAGGTAGGAGGTTGTGGAGAAAGAGCAAGTCAGGCCAGGTCACGCGTCCATAGAAATTAGTCAAGTTTGATCTTGAGGCGTACTCATTCTATACGATCACGTTGTATTTTTGTCCGAGGCCACTGCTTCCGTCTGTTGCTCTTCAGATGTTGCGGCGATGCGCGTCTTGATTATCTATACGTTAGATAGATATTGATGTTACACAAAGACTCTGGGTACCATTTAGCGGATCGACGGATCTTTGTATGAGGTTTCGCGGCGTGATTGAGTGTTGGGAGCAAGGTGAACGTCTTGTTGAACAATTCGGGGAAGCCACATATCGATCGTTGATGATCGACAAGTTCCGCGTTGCCCTTTCGACTGCCTCAAGAGAGCTCAAGAGGACCAACATAATGCCATGTCATAAAAGCTCCTTACAAAGGGAAACAGACACACAGGTACACAAGTTAACGTTACCTCTCCCCCTCGCGCGCCGCTAGCCTAATAAAGTGTACGTGTCCTGAAATGCGCGACTGTACCTGCGCTTGGGGAGCATCGCCTGACTTGATAAATCCTTGTATCATCACAAACCAAACGCTCCATGTACAGTATATCATTGCGCCTACCGCGCTTGGTGGGCAGATCAGAGATACTTAGCCTTTAGGCGCCTGTAATTATACTGTATTGCAGGCACGAGTCGGTGTACCTTCGGGGATCAACATCCCAACATCTGCACCTTGGAGTTCAGAATACAGAGGGGTTTTGACCCAATGAACTGGTTCCAATTGCCTAGTTAGTGGACATCAACAAAAGATCCTTTCCTTAACAACGTCCTCTAGGCTTTAGTGGCCCGGACACAGGCCGTGACCCAGCAGCCGTTCGTTTCTCTCATCAAGGTCCAAATCAAGGTCAGAAAACACCGTAAATCGCCTTGTGGCGTACGACAAACCTTCACGGCAGTATCGACAAATGCCAAGAACATCATCATTTCCTAGTGTCCGGTCTGTTTCGGATGAGGGCAATTGTTAATGTAGTAGCTTTAGAACAGCGGAGCTGGCGATGGTTGCAGTACATTGACGATGCGCTGCATTGACACTGTTCCGTGTAAAGCAATGGAGGTGGGCCGGCCAGGAGACGGACTTGGCTGGCTTGGACGGGAGCAAAATGCCCGTGACGTCACGTAACATTTCATATTGTTCGGCCCTTGAACCGTTTTCCCAACTGCTCGGGAACTGGGAGTGATAAAATGTCGTGTGCAACTGATACTCGTGGTCTTAACAACTCCCAACATCACGGACGTCCCCACTTGTCGGTCTCACAAAACATATCAACTGCGGCGCGACTATCGTGCACAAAGTGCCTGCGGATTCGTTTTGAAAATCAGTTTGATGGTATATCCACCCGATAACCTGGCACTCTGATTGTCGACCACCATCTTCCCCTTTCCCGACATGCGCTGGACGTCGTCCTATCTCCCTCTAAACCAAAGCGACCCGGGCTTTGAACATATAGAGCTATCCCCACCGCCTACACTCAAGAGGCAGCTGCGAAAACACTCGTTCCGAACGTTCGCTAGTCTCTCTGTGCTGCTTACAGTGTCCTTGACGCTGTACTACCTTGATGTCCTTTCATTCTTTACTCCAGTGCCCATTCCACCAACCGTTCCACCAACCACCAGAACGTTACCGCCCCAGTAGATGAGCTCTCTGTCCCCGAGTCCGAAGCGCTCGAACTCGACCCTCCAGATACCCCAGACGGCTGGTACTATTATTCACATCCCTCCACGTTCAAATCTCCGCTTCTGTCATCCACCACACCGCGCACCTATTCTCCTACGCGCGGCCAGCGCGTCATTAGCAGTGAATGCGCCGACCTCTGGATCTCTCGCGGCATGGTCTGCACTGACATGCCGGACCAGATCGCAAAGAAAGTGGCCGACGGAGATGACGGTCGCATAGACGTCCTTTGGACCTGGATAAATGGCTCAGACCCATTCTTGACCGGCTTGCGTACGACGGCGGCAGCGACACCTGCTCCGTGGGACACGTCCGACGAGGACTCGGACCATGACAATGAAGAGGGTAGGGAGTCGGACGATGATGATGATGATGGTGAGGTAGAGGATGAGGAGGAGGAGGAGGAACCGGTAGCAGGCCTCGCAGAACACCATTTCCGCGACCACGACGAACTCCGGTATTCCATGCGCAGCGTATATCAAAACGTCCCCAAAACCCTTATCCGGAAGCTGCACCTCTTCACATCCAGCCTTCCCTTTGTCTCCGCCAATGCCTCCGACGACGTGTCTGCCATCCGCTCCCGCGGACGTATGGGCCATATACCGACTTGGCTAAATCTCAGTCGCAACGACATTGAAACCCCATCAATCAGTATCTTGCATCATTGGGAGTCGTTCAAAGTCACCGAGAACGCGCTATATAGGTTAGGCTTCCCAGCGACCGATGCTGGCGCTGAAATGTGGCGGGACGCGATATTACCCACTTTCAATAGGTGATGCGTCTCCTTCTACGATTGTCCAGCGAGTCTCTTACCGCTGCTACAGTCTTACCATTGAAAGTCAATTCCCTCATATCGAGGAGTTCAAGGACACCGTCTTGTACTTGAATGACGACTACTTCATCACCCGGCCACTCAACTCTGGCGATTTCGCGACACCTCTGTACGGACCCGTTTTCAGAATACAGCGCAATTGGAAAATCGGCCATATAGATATTCAGGGATGGTATGACTACAAGGCAGACATGGAGGGGGAGCAGGTTCGGAATATCTCACTCCTCTTTACACCGGTCTAATTCTTCCTACAGCCTACGTTGGAATTGTCCAACTGGTATCTCAATGACCGATTTGGCGGCCGATATCGAAGCTACATCAAGCATGTGGCCCGCTCCATGGATGTCAACATCTTGCGGGAAGTGAGTACCATCTGGCCGGATGTCCTCGCGACGTCTGGGAGCATGCGTTTCAGAGCTCGCGGCCCGCAAATCCACATCGCATTCCTCCAGATGTATTATCACATAGAGAAGCATCGTGAAGCGCTGTGAGTTAATCCCAAAATTTTCCACCGCAGCACACGCATACTCATCATCCCTGGACAGGATTTACTCTTTCCTCATGTTGCGAATAGATAAAGACTTGGACGGCACTATTTCTCCTGCTGAAGCGCAGACGCTCCTGGACGAACTCTCAGGTCAATCCGACTATCATGGAAAGCGAATAGTAGTCCGGAAACCCTACCGCAAAGCCACTGAGATATCGAACCTCCTCGCGGCCGGCCTGGACGCACCTGCGGAAACGACGTACCTCTTCACTAGTGCCGACGGGTATCCCTTCGTTCCCAAGTCGGACGCCGACCACGAATGGGCACATTACGCCCACGGCACCTCTCGCGACATGTGCACAATCAGCATGGACTCTTGCTTCCTGCCTGGCTTCAGGGAACGCCCCATAGACACCCAGGACATGTTCCAGAAGTGGATGTTCGCAGACCCGCGGTGCGGGGACTGCGCCATCATCGCGCTGCTGGGGCGCAGCGGCAAGTCTGGCCTGAGTGCATTTTTACCGCCGAGTAATGACGAGCAGGAGGATGATGAGGAGGTCGACGCGTTGATGGAGGATGAGGAGGAGGTGGACGCGTTGATGGAGGACTACGACATCGTAGGTGGATCGGCCGCCAACTGGTGGGATGCGGATTTTAGGCCTAGTGACGCTATTAAACGCAACCCGCGTGCGTTCGCTGTGCGAAATATCCAGCGATACTCCTTCGTCATTGGTTAGTTCTCTCCCATCTCAACTTGTCGCTCGGTTTTTTGAACATGTTGACAGGCGACACTCCGATGGAGTGGTTACAAGTCAAAGACACATCCATTGCTGGCAAACTGGAAGAACTCAAGGACCCGAATGGACGCTGTGCGCTGCTCGCTATCAACGACGACGTCAAGGACGGCGTCGAGATGGAACCTACGGATCGGTTACTAAAAGACTGGTACAATGTGCGATGGCGAGATGTAGTAGGCTGGTGGGAGAAACCTCGGGGTGAACGGACTAGTAAAGATTGGTGGGAGAAACGGCCTCTCAAGGACGGGCAGCCCGAGCAGCGCCGCCATCGTCGCTTCGGTCGCAACCATTGGAGAATATGAATCCCGCTTAGTACATATGTATGACATCGCTACGTCGCTCATTTTTTGCATCTACACTGTATCCATACGCCATCTAAATATTTATCATTGAATATACCTTGAGAAAGGTCCTGGTTGCAAGCTCAGCGTCACGTCCGAATGATCATTGAAGTTGGGATCCCTCGGGTCCAGCGTTTGCCCGTTGAGTAGTTCAGGCGCCATTCCAGCCTGGGAAGGAGTTATGTGAGCGAATTATTGATCTAACGTCTGCGAGTACTTACATGTTCCGCATTGATTCATGGCTCATAAGGACAGGATTAAATCCTTCAGAGGGAGGCGCAGAGTATCGACTGCATGCTCTGCATGCTTGCGCAGCTAAACGAACGCGGTTGATCTAGTCTCCCTAGACAGACTCGATCAGCTCGTACCTCATGATCGCGTCCTGCTGCTCTGATGGGCCTTGTGCGCCTCATGCCACAGCAGACCACAGCACTCGGTCCGCCTGTTTAGCCTGCGCGATCTCTGGGTGTGCCGGATGCGCTAAGCATCCACATCCTCCGCCCCGTTTCTGTCCACTGGAACGAGGGCGAGCTGCAGGTCTGGCTTGACCTGCTTCTTGCGTTCGATGAAGACTAGCCGGCCCTCGTCGAAAGTACGGGTGTATAAGCTTGACTTGCTCAGTAGATGCGAGCAGAGGAATCTTGTGGAAAGCGTACATGTTGGGCTGTCTCACAAAGAATGCGAATTTGTTCCATTTAAACCAGTGGGGAAGGTGAGTTTCCGCGAGGTCCTCAGCAGACTGAACTGAAGCCTTGTCAGAAATGTGAAAAACGGGAAAACAACTTAGCTTTGACAACGTTGACCATCAACACAAGGAACAGTAGGCTGAATACGTTGTGGCACCGCCGCCAGCCACTCCAACCAAGCCATACCAGCACCGGAATATCTGGCTCCAGCGTCGTCTATGGCTGAATTGCAAAGAGGCGGTATCCAAACTCACAGGTAATCGTCTTGCATTACTTATCACTGCTGGTTAGTCGGAGAGTCGGATGCAGGTCGGACGACGTCTGATCACCCATGCTGCCCTGATGGTGGCTGCGCTCCCGCTCCTTGTTTTCTTACCATCACGACGACCATCTTCATAGGCGGAGCCATTGACACAGGTCAGCATTGCTCTCCGACAGAACTTCATTCTGCCAGACAGCCTCAGCATGACAGCCTGAGGCGTACAGTCCGCCACATTCGATCGACACAGCCGCCGCGTGGTTCGCGTAAGTAGGGCGATAGCCCTTATACAGAAAAATCAGTCAGGTGAAAGTGATTGTGAGCTAGGTCTCCTACCGCGATGCCACGATGTGAGAGCATCGACGCGCTGCATCCAAATTCTAAAGTCAATCAAAAGTCATGACAGAACAACCCTTTCGTTGAGCCGATAAGTCCAATCTTCAAGAGACATGCTCTTGATGAGTAGCACAACGGAAGTGGCAGACCATCATATATATAATCATACATTCACTGTTAACACACTCGCCACCACGAAAGCCAGTCCAACCCAAAACGGTCCCTTGCTGGGATAAGCCGCGTCTGTATCAGAGCCATCGCCCGAAGCGCCCGTCTCTCCCTCAAGTACCGGGCACTCCGGCGCAACCAGCACGTTCCCATAAACACTCGCCACCCAAAGCACAACCCCGTTCGTCCACCCAAAGCCTGCCTGCAGAACTGTCAATCGATGTCTGCAGTGTGATAACAGGCTCGAAGCGTACCTGCACAGTATACTCTCCCCCTCGTCCAGCTGAGTCAACATCCAGACTGGAGAACTTTTCGAACATCTATCCGGATATCAGGAGCTTGTTACGCTATGAGGAGCAGAGACATACATTTCCGGTGTTGTTAACGCTATTCGTCGCATTCAGAGCTGCGTCCGAAAGTCGAGGCACAAGACCGTCTATGGAACCTCCCGTTGCGCGCCTATGTAGTTCAAAGTTAAGATCCACAACACCCACCACGCATTTAATGAGGAATTACTGACCAGCTGCAAAACGCACTAGTCAGATATCGATTCGCCAACTCTCTCCCCAAAACATCCGCCCAGCCCTCCCCGTCAGTAGTGTTTCCACCATTAACGACAGTCCCATTCAGCCTGTTGATATCCGCACCCGGTCCAGATCTCGTAGCGTTGTTCCCCAAATGTAACGTCTGGCCGGGGAGCTGCGTCTCGGTAATACCCAGTTGGCCTTGCGGAAGCAGATTGAACGTCGACTCGTTCGATGAGGGAGCTATAGGCGCTGCGCTTGTGATATTACTCGGAAGCGCACGCAAGGCTTGCAGCAGGATATATTGGTGCGGTGGCCAGGCATTGGGGTAGTCCCTGTAGTAGATGTCAACGAGTACGTTATCTTCTTCCTAAAGTTGGACAAACCATTGGAGACCCGTGTCGAGGAAAGTGCTAGGGAAGGTACCATTGTACCGGTTCAGAACCAAATTCAACGGCGCGAAGGCTTTGAACGCGTTCTCGGAACTGCCGAGGACTTGGTCTGGTACGATGCCGGACCAGTATGGGTAATAAGCCGCGGCTGAAAACACACTTGATTGTTGACCAGATGCGAGGTTGAAGTCATAGAACGCCATCTATGGCCAATCATCAGTATCGTAGGCAAATATCGGTCCTTGAACCAACCTTGGTCGAGTTCCACATCAAATCGAGAATCCCGGTACGGATGGCGGCTGCAGCTTCGCGATGGCCTGAAGCCGCCGAATCATTCGACGAGGCATAGAGCTGTGCCAGAAGCAGGTGGTTCTTATCTATGAATACATGGTTAGCAGAGGATTGGAACCTTGTTGACAATACCACATACATAAAATACTGTTCAGATCAACGGCTATCGTGTTGCGAACGTTCAGCTGCTTAAGATCCGCATCACCGGGTTTAGCATCTGCGAACCACCGCGCGGTATAATCCCAGCCTAAGACCAGAACAATTAGAAGCCCTCCCCCGAAGTAGGATTGGAAGGGACAGACCACTTTCAGCGCCACTAGCAAGCTCGGCGTACAATGCCGAGCGCTGGCTCTCGTTCAACGCAGGGGACACACCCGGGCCATTCGCTGTCGTGTAATCTAGAGCTTGCTTCAACACGACAGGAACTTGGCGAAGGCACCGATCTTACCAGTCAGGTAAGACTCCGGCCGTGGCGCAGTGTTGTTGACGGAATACCTCGCCAGCTGGTATGTAATGCCGGTCATCGGACTTGTCACGCTGATTATACGGTTCTCCTGCCACCAAGTAAACTCTTTCTGGAATCCGTTCAGATTATTGCTTGACGGCCTAAAGGCAAGGACGTACCTCAGCCAAAGGTAGAGCTCTCGCCAAGATCCCGTTATCACCGGAAACGGTAACATAACGCGCGAGCATCTGTCAAAAAGTCGTTAGACTTCTATCGTCTCATGGCCAGAAGCCACCCCACCTGCGTGAACAACGGCGGTTGTGATCTATTCAAGTCTTGGAAAGGATACGTGAGCGTCGGAATAGAACACGATGACCAAACACATACAGTATATCCTTCCACCATTCGGAATAAACCCAATAGTCTCGAGCTCGTCCATAAAGTTTTGCAACGTCGCGTTCACAACATCATACAACTCCGACTCCAACAGCCCCTCCACAATCCAAAAACTGTCCCAATAATACTGTTCCCTAAACCTCCCACCTATCATCATACCCCCCTCAGCTACACCCACAGCAATCGCCAAAAAGCCAACTCACCTGGTACCACAAACGTGTGATTCAGCGGAATCAACGAGCTCTCGCACTTGACCCCGTCACAAAGCGTCGAGGAATTCGTTGTCCGGATCAACTGCGTCCAATACCCGTGCACCGTCTGCGCCCACGCGCGCACCAGCGTATCCGACACGTTCCCCAAGAACGCCGGGTCGGCGTTGAAGTCGGTCAACACCAGCGCCTCGAGCTCGAGCCCCTCGCCCGCGAAATCCGTGTCCACAAAGTTCGTCACGTCTCCCTCTGTCAGGGAGCTATTCCCCGGCAGGCCGCCAAAGTCGGCCAACACGTCCGATGCGGATTTAGTCGTGGGCTACATAAACACATCGGGTCTAGAAGCGGATCCAACGAGCACACCAAACACACCTTGTCGACAAAAGTCTTGGGATCCGCATAGAGACCCGCGAGATTGACAGTTTGCAATATCTAGTATGACGTCAACATGATAGTCACCCCACAACGAAGAAAAACACGCACCTCGCCAGCGCAGAAGATCTCTGAAGGACACCAGGCCTGCGGGGGCGGCAGCGGGACCTGCGACGGCAGGGGCGAGTCCAGCGACGCACTCGGGCTCGCGACGACGGTCGACACAGAGACAGCCGATACCGACTCGGATTGCGCGTGCGCAGCCTGGATGGCAGACAATGCCAGTGCTGACCACAGTAACATCGTAGTGGTTCAGGTGAGAATCCCTCTTTTTGGGGCGCGGCTTATATCCATCGCTGCGTACGTACGACTCGATCAAACGCGAGGTGTGCTAGGCAGCTGACCATTCCCGACGCTTGCCTTGATCTGATGACTCTCCGCCCGTATTGGCGATCACATGGGCGTACGAGCCGACTCCAATATGGACATCGCATAATTGCGTCAGCGTATACACGGAGTGAGCGTAGTTCCGTCTCCGAGAAGACAAGACGCCATCGCAGCCAACGCGGCCAAAGCTTGAGAACCTAAAGCTTGAAAGCCAAGCGCAGATTATACTCCCATCAATCAATCAAGAAACGACATCAGGCTCGGCCTCGCATCAGACAAGAAAAACGAAATAATCATTATGTCTCATGGGATGCATTCAAATGGTGAACTCACGGCGACATAACCACACCCGGTCCGCCCTCTCCCTCCTCCGCCTCGGCGCGATGGCAAGAACGTGTACACCTCAGTATACTCGGATGGCAGTACCGTATAAACGTACCTAAACCGCAGAATCGACAAACACCTTCTCGCTGTGCAGCCCTTCCCCATATGCCATGCTCTCAAAGATGACCTGGCGCCACACGCTCACAACGAGCTCAATGGCTTCCTCCTCAAGCACCTGCACTTGAGGTCAGTATGAAGGTTAGACATAGGACGGCCGCACGTACTGGTTCAAGACCCTCAACAAGCTTCTGCGGACCTTTATGATCCTTGAGATGCTCCAAAACAAACATGATTAGATCTTCCTCTTCCATCTCACCGAGGTATTTGACCATCAGTCGCTTCACCAGCGGCTCCAGCTTCCTGTCAATCATCACATCCGACAGCCCGTCCCACCGAACCTTGGACTTGAACAGCGTCTCCTTATGCGTCGGCACGCTTTCCCGGATCTTTTCCAGCCTCGCCCGCGCTTGCTCTCCGCTCTCCGCCACACTAAAGTCAAGTTTCACCAGCGGCACCTTGCGTTTCTTGACCGCATCCTCATCCTCCTCGTCCTGCGCAAACACCATCGCCTTTTCCATCTTCTCCTTTGTCTCCTCCTTCTCTTTTGCCATATTCACCGTCAACTTGAGCGGTGCTCCGTCATCAAGCAGCATGCCCGCCTTGCGCTGCTCCTCCGCAAGAGCCTGCATCTCATCCATCTGCCGTGCCAGGAAGTCTTCAGACTCGCGACGCAGATTCTCTGCTTCCTGCTCCTCGAACCGCCGCGACTTTGCGTCTGCGGCTTCCTCACCTTCCAGACGACGCGCCCGAAGCTGGCGCCACCGGGGCCGGTCGACGTAGAAAAGCTCATCACTTTCATCGTCGTCCCAGACGTCAAGGCGGGCGCGCATCTCTATTCGGTCGCGCTCCTCGGCCTCTTTGTTGGCCTGCACTCGATATATCGCTCGTTCTAGGGCATTGATGCGAGATCGTTCCCGAGGTTCATAGCGTCGTTCCCGCTGTATGTATGTTAGTAAATGAAAGCAAAGGACAAGTAGAGAACAGACGTCTCTGAATGAAACTTCCTCATCCCGTTTCCGGGCCTCTTTCCGTTCGCGCTCCATCTCCTCGTCCGTCTTTTTTGGAGTCGACCTGTCGGTATCGCCACCACCCGCCTTGACAAAGCCGACAGGTTTGCTGTACCCTTGTACTCCTTTGCCAAACGCCTGGGGAGCGGGCTGACTCTGTTGTT
The DNA here is from genome assembly GCA_015501595.1 of Hymenopellis radicata. Taxonomy (NCBI): domain Eukaryota; kingdom Fungi; phylum Basidiomycota; class Agaricomycetes; order Agaricales; family Physalacriaceae; genus Hymenopellis; species Hymenopellis radicata. Next base: position 25,754 of record JADNRX010000080.1, read on the forward strand.
GCTGAGGCTTGCCCCACTCCCGCATCTTGGGTCCACTGGGCGTCACCGGCGGCATGGCTTCCCGCATCTTTTCGCGCTCCCGTTTCGCCGCCCTTTCACGGAATAGGGCTATTTCGGATATGACGAGCCCGCGCTGGGTCTCGGGGAGGTCGGCTTCTTGCAGGTCATGGAGGTGAGGAGGGATAACGTATTTTTCGCGGTCGATAAGGCCCTGGTTGGCTGCGTCTTCAGAGGTTTTGTTGATTTGGTCGACAAGAGCTGCAATTCTGGATTTGGATTCTTTTTTCTTTGCTTCGTCCAGCTAGAGGAATGTAAGTATTATGTGAGGTGAGAATGGAGAGAGCGCACGTCGGTTAACATTCGTTGTGATTGGTATGCATCGAGAAAGGCGCGGGTTTTTTCGTCTGCTTTTACCTAGATCGGAGTCGACGTGGGCGAGCAGAGGGACAGAAAGGATAATTAGACGCACCAGTAACTTTTTATTTGCACAACCGTCCTCCAATGCTGGTAGCTCGACACCATTCAACAACTCTATCGCGCGCAAAGCAGCATCCGGTTCCTCGAATTCCGCAAAGCCAAATCCTTGGGGCTTATTGGCCGGTGTTATAAGTCGCTTGAAAGACTTTATTGGACCGCACGCCTGCATAACAGAATGTGAAGAAAACACCGAGTGATGATGTGAAATATACGCACATCGAGGAGCTGGTTAAGAAAAGAATCCTGGACACCGCCTGATATGGAGCCGATGAAGAGAGTGGTGAATTTCTGGGCCTGGGGCGGTACAAAGTGCATGCTTTGCTGGGCCTGCTGCTGTGCGAGAGCAGACATTGAGGGTCCTTGCCCAAACGACGGCAGAGGGGGACGCAGACCAAGTCCCATTCGGTTTGGAATGGGTTGCATTTTCCGGTCAAGTTCTGGTTTGTCTGTAGGAAGATGCCGCTTTAGAGAGTGATATCTGGACTACTGAGGTCCAGTTAGCATTCCGGTAGCTCTGTGCACCGACAGAGAGGAGGCGCGGCCGTGTGCGCCACACCCTCCAATCGTCCCTCCGTCGTGACCGCCCTGCTGCTCGTCAATGTAAGCTGATGGCAATCGCCAAGCCGCAGAAGAAAGGGAAAGCAAGGAAAGAAAGAGAGAGGCAAGAAAAAACTCACCAATGTCGATGTCGATGATCTTGAGGACGACGGCGGGATTTGGGCACCGTTCGGGCAGACGGCACTGGGCGTCGTGCGTAAGGAGGGATTACGCGTGGCCTTGATTCTGGCACAGCCACATGATGCGAGTCATCATGATGACGTGCCTTCCCAAAGTGGACTTGGTGATCAGCGCTATCGCACCTCATCCTCATCAAACCCTCTTGCTCTTCGTTTCTTTCCTCTTACCACCACCAACGCTGCATCCAGCCCCAGGCTTTTGTCTGGGAGCTTTCTCTTCTGCTCAATTCTTGTCTCGCATCCTCTGGACCTGCCGGAGTCTCCACGGCTACCCGCAGCCGTTGTATTGCATGTTGCGCAACATGCAGGCACTGCTGCTCAAGGACAACTCGGGCTGCTGAAGACACCCTCCGCCCTGCCGGTGCGCATGCTTCAAACACGGATATGGGTCGGATTGGGCGCCGTCGTCTGCTGAACGATAGTGAGTTCCGCCAACTTAGCGAATGACAAGGGCACTCACCATAAAATTAACCTCCAACCAGAATATCACGACGTGTCTATTCGTCCATGCATTGAATGTCCGAGTATTTAGCCATCTACGCACTCATGTATAATGCATTTGCAGGAGATTGGGTAGGAGACAACTCGTAAACTTATGAGGTCGAGATAACACACGCACCAGACAGTCACATACGGGCCACGTCTGCGCGTCAGATGATCACACGAGAGAAATACTTGTACAAAACAGTTTTAGATTAATACAATTGACTTGATAAGCGGTAAAGATTCTAGAGCTAGTAGCCGACGCCGATAAGGTAATCGGCGAGGTTTTCGACAACGGGCGTGGCTTCGGGCGCTTGGATGGGCGCCTGATAGACCGCTACGAGGATGGCCTGTTTCGTTTTGACGAGGATAACGCCATCAGCCTACATCGCAGTCAATATCGCGTTCACTGGACAAAAGGAGGCGACACACCTGCTTCTTTCCGTACACGCTGCGCTCGTTGGCTTGCAGCGTGAAGTATTTATCGCCAGCAGCACGGATACCGGATGCCTGCACAGCTGTCGGATCGTCGAAGGCTTTCAGGACGGCCGCCTGCTCCTCGGGCGACAGCTACGGGATCGAGTCAGCATCAGTATAAGGAGCGGCGGCGATGGAGATGGCGCACCGTAAATCCAGCTGACGCGGCCCAGACACCTCCTGCTTGGCCTATAATGGCGGCTTTGGCGACCTTGCCACTGCCGACGAGGTTGGTGTCGACGTATGCTGCGTGAACAGGCTCGTCAACGTTGCCGGCGACGACGAGCACAGCGGCGCTCACCTTGCCAAGACATCACGAAAGGATCAAGTTGAAAAGTAGAGGTAGAGACAGAGGACGGTGACGGATCATAGTGACAGATGGCTATAAAGAGGCAGACCTCCCAATTAATTAAGTCCCTCCAGCGGCACTTACCGGCACGGAGATTGCCGTGTAACTTGCGATACCAGCCATATTGGCTTGCGTGGGCTCGAGTGTACGGCAGTGTGGCCGAGCGGTCTATGGCGTGTGACTCAAGCGTTCTGCTTGCCTGCGAGTGCAGGTTTCTCATCTCCGTATGGAGGCATGGGTTCAAATCCCATCGCTGTCATTTTGCGCCACACCTCCTCTAAATGTGGCGCAATTCTCGTTTTACTTGATTCGCTTTTTCTGTTGGGAGTACAGCCTTGATGATCAACGGCTGCTTTCTCATTTCAATGTAAAGTTATTATTATTCATCATTATTGTACTTTATTGGGCCAACAATCGACAAGCTCACGGGAAACATGGTGTGTATCAAGCGCTACTACGCCTATTATCTTTCGCTACGGACTGAAAGCTTGGTGGACATTCTCTTTAGATTGCAGCCGTCTTTGAATTGCGATTTGGTGAGTTCAGGTGACGGGATCCTCGGTCCGGAGATAGCCGCTCTGAGTCATCACGACGGCGACGAAGAGAGTCAGACCAAGAAGGGAGCAGCGCTCGTCAATCTTGCTCTTACACCACGAAAATCTGCGCATCGTTCCAAACGTTACTGACGATGAACTCTGTGTCGGTACAGGCGATCGAAGAGGCGGCGAACATTGCGACGGAATTCATCTACAGTGCGCCTATAACAGCATCTTCGTTTTGTCAGCACTAACCGATGAAAAGGTCTTGACAATCTGCCCAATGAAGTGCGCCATATGTGTGAGGAAATCAAGTACCTCGACTCGAAGGCCTTTGGTGCGCTTCTTGTGCCCCCGATCTAATCCATTACCAATCCAATTCTTTTTGACAGATATTCAATCCGCTATCGAGAGCGAGTGCCAGCGCTACATCGACATGTCGCGGCAGCCTTCAGGGATTCCACCAAATTACAAGGGCCCCAACCAAGCCCGCATAGCCGCAGCTTTTACTGAGATACATAAATTGAACACGGAAAAGATGATGCTTTCTCAACAAATGATTACTCTCATTCTCCGGACGCGCGCGCGGCTTGACGTCGACATTGGCAAGGTCCGGCGCCTTCAAGGCGAGCCTCCGTTGAATGAGGTCCACACCCGGTCTTCCATCGCCCAGACTGGCAATACTACCGGCGGCTTTGCATTCAGTAATAACGCGGCAATGGAGATGACCGAGAGCCTTCGAAGTGTGATGCTGCCACCAACACCGGCTCCTGTAGAAGAAGCACGACGACAATCGCCTGCCGCTGTCGCCCAGCCCACAGCGACGACACCTGCGGGTGCGACAACTAAAAGTTTGTGATCTGCTTCTTGACTTTCATGATCGCTCACCCTTCTTCCAGAACGTCGTTTAGCTGCATCAACACCGTCTATTAAGCTCCCGGCTGCTAGATCTATGTCGCCTGTTGTACCGCCAAAGCCAGCCCCGCCACCACAAAGACCCTCACGTCTTTCTCGTCAAGTGCATCCGCCACAGCCACCTCCAGAACCTGTTGCACCCGAACCTGATGAACCGGAGGAAGTGGAGGGCGAAGATGAAGACGGCGACGATGATAAACCTTATTGTTTCTGCCAAAAGAAGAGCTTTGGAGATGTGGGTTCCATTCGTATTGCGAAACGCAGCTGGCTCATATCGATTTTCCCTCTCAGATGATTGCTTGCGATGGACCAAACTGTCCATATGAATGGGTTAGTTTTTTTTTCATTACGATGGTGGCTGATTCAGGCTGACGTTCACTCAGTTCCATTTGTCTTGCGTCGGTTTGAAGACGAATCAATTGAATGAAGATGCGTCATGGTATTGCGATGTTTGCAAGACCAAGATGGCTGGTCAAACGAACGGCAGGCGACGAAGAAAGTAGTTTCAAGCCTTGAAGCTTGAAGTTGTGTGAGTTTCTTACAACGACAACATACGGTGTTCTTACATTTGCGTCCAGTGTATCATTAGCTGTTTTTCTGTAAAACATTGAGCTCTTGTTTTATTTGTTAGTTGTTGTTTTGAATATGACAGGTCGGACTCGACATTCTCGTTAAAGCGCATTGTCCCTGGAGTGATTTCAGCTTATACAGCACGTTCTGCCCAGTTTTCCTGTCTATAGTTCTGCCGCTTGTATGTTTCCAGCTAGAACGACCTAGTCGACATTGTCTAGCAACTTTATATCGTTTTATGTACCAACTTTCCTACTTATAGCACTTAGCATCAAGCTTTTGCCGAGTCTCTACATCTGGCCTCTTCGGAGTCGTTGTAAGAAGTTAGTAGGCCCTCCCAGATTCACTCGAAAGAATCGAACCGAGGCGTGTACACAGTCCAAAGTCTTAGAACGGCAATCACCGATCAGTGACGCACGATCCCCAAAAATGCGGACAAACGATTGAGCCCTTTCCTTCCGTACCACCATCTCCTCACAGTGAAAAATGCCCACTGAAATCAAGAACAAGGTCTGTTTAATGTAAGGAGGTCTGTATATTCTTCTTCGACACGTATTTATCGTTGCCAGCGTGCACGATGGCTGGGGCATTGCCAACACACCAGGCCTCGAAGGCAATGCCATCGAGGCGGGTACGACGACGAACATGGACACCATTGCCAAGGAACATAGTCATCGGAAACTTGCTGCGCATGGTATCGCGGTCGGCCTCAGCGAAGGGCTTATGGGCAACTCAGAGGTTGGGTATGTTGCCTCATGTTGTCACCTTGGCTTCGCTAATTTCCTTCTTTCCAGACACCTGAACATTGGTGCTGGGCGCATTGTCTGGCAAGACATTGTCAAAATCGATGTGTCTATCAAGAAGAGGGAATTCCACAAGAACAAAGTCATTCTAGAAAGTATGCAAAAGGCCAAGGAAGGCAACGGACGTCTTCACTTGCTCGGTTTGGTGAGAGTCTATTTTCCTTGTCCTGGATTTGCTCTTACTCGATTGCAGATTTCAGATGGAGGTGTTCACTCCCACATTCGCCACCTCTTTGCTCTCCTAGAAACCGCAAAGGAGGTCGGCGTTCCGCACGTCTACGTTCACTTCCTCGGTGACGGTCGCGACACTGCCCCTCGCTCGGCGGCTGGATACTGTCAGGAGCTCGTTGATTTCATGAAGAAAGAAAAGGTCGGGGAACTGGCCACCATCGTTGGCAGATACTACGCGATGGATCGGGACAAGCGCTGGGATCGTGTCAAGATTGCCATCGATGGCTTGGTCGGCGGTGTCGGGGAGACCGCGGAGGACGGTGTTGCTGCTATCAAGGCCAATTACGAGAAGGACGTCACCGATGAGTTCTTGAAGCCCATTATCGTCAATGGAGACGCCGGGCGCATCAAAGATGGAGACTCCTTGTTCTTCTTCAACTACAGGTCGGATCGTATGCGCGAGATCACCTCTGTATTTGGTCTACCCGACAAGCCGATGGAGGTGACCGTCCCAAAGGATATCACGATTACCACGATGTCTCGCTACAACGCAGAATTCCCCTTCCCCGTGGCCTACCCGCCGCAAGCTATGACCAATGTTCTGGCTGAAGTGCTCGCCAAGAACGATATTAAGCAGGCGCACATTGCAGAGACGGAGAAGTACGCCCACGTTACGTTCTTCTTCAACGGTGGACTCGAGAAGCAGTTCGACAAGGAGGAGAGGCACATGATTCCGTCCCCCAAAGTTGCTACCTACGACAAGCTGCCCAAGATGAGCGTGAAGGCCGTCGCAGAAAAGGTCGCGGAGGTGGTCAAGACGGGCGAACACCCTTTCGTTATGTGTAACTTCGCGCCTCCTGATATGGTTGGACATACCGGCGTGTACGATGCGGCAGTGGAGGCTATTGGGCACACTGACGAAGCCGTTGGTATCGTGTACAAGGCTTGCCAGGAGGCCGGGTATATCTTGTTGGTCACGGCAGATCATGGAAATGCAGAGCAGATGAAGAACTTGGAGACCGGCGCACCGCACACCGCTCACACGACAAACCCAGTGCCGTTCATCATGTCCGGTGATCCTAAAAGGTTCAAGTTCACGGAGGATAAGGAGGGCGAGGATGAAGGCGCACTTTGTGACGTTGCACCGACAGTCTTGGACCTGCTTGGCCTGGCGAAACCAGAAGGTAAGCTCTGTTCTTTTTTCCGTCCCACTCCCATGCTAACCCACTGTTTAGAAATGACTGGACGATCTTTGTTGGCACAGTAATCGTTAAGTGGAGAATATATCATATAGAATGTAGAGTAGTAGAATGTAAGCGACTAATGATAGTATGTACAGTAACAACCAATTTGCTCTGATTTGCTCTCCCTCACGGCAATTAAGCGCGACGACTTTCCAGTTACTTGCTCGCTATATAACACCAAATTGATCTGTTGGAAGAATGCTATCTACCTCACAATCCGTTTCGAGCATTTGGGATCCACCTTTCGTATCCACTGGTTGACAAGGCCGGGAGGACTAACTTGACGGGACAGAGGAATTTGAGATTTACCTGCTTGTCCAGTCTTGCACGAAGTTCGTCACGAAGTAGTGTCTCACTCGTACTCGTATCGAGAAAACGAGAGTCATGATTAGATATTATTAGTAGTCGATACCGGTAAGATACTGTCCTGTCCCTTTCATTAAGACCAAAAACGTTAAAAAATCAGAACATCGGGGTGGGCTCTGCAAAAGCAGCGCGCGCGACCTTCTCGAAGCCACTGCTCGACCTCCTCTTCCTCGCAGGAGTAACACTGACAGTCGACAAAGGAACACAGTTTGACGAGGGGGCGGCTGGGTGAGGCGTAGGCGTAGGCGAGACGCCCTGGTACCAGGTAGAGGTACCGTAGACACCCATGGGCTGGCTGAAGAGGCAGATGAGATTATACCGACAAGCACGAAGTAAGGAAAGACGTACTCATCCTCGCCGTCACAGTTCTCAAAGACGCCAGAGTCGTAGTTGGCGGGCATGTTCCAGTAGCATCCCATTTCATCGTAGATGTGGTTGCAGAGCGTTGCAGCTCGAGCGCCAACACATGCACGGAAGCAGAATTCGTTCGAGGAGATGAACGAAGTCCATTCGTGGTACTGCTGACCGGTTCCGAAGGAGTTTCCATAGACCAAACCGCCAACTGGAAAAAGCTAAGTATGCGATATCGTGGTTAGATAGATGGCATACTAGGGTTACCGTTACCATCGGCTCCATGAGGATCGAGTTCACCTCCACTGTTCACAATTCATTAGTGTGCGCGCGGTCAGCGAATCACAAGTCACTTACGCGTCACCAGCGGCGACGTTGATCTTGGTGAAGTCACCAACACCAGTAACCTGGACGTAATCAGGAGTCTTGACGAAGTGAACGCCCTGGAGAGTTCCATCGGGCATGGTACGTGCGCCACGGCCAGACTTGGTGCAGTAAGCAACCTCGATACGTTCGGAGTCCCCAATGGTAGCAACGGTAGGGGGAGCCCAGAGGCAGAAATCCTCTGCAGAGCTTAGAACACGTCAATAACGTTGCAGGTAAACAACTATATTGAACATACTTGATCCAGGCCGTCTGGCATTGGGCGCTGTCGCTGCTGGCTGTACCACAGTTATTGGTTCCGGATTGGCCATCCTCACAGGTATTGGGCAGATCAGTGTAATAGTAGCCCGTGTTCCAGATCTGGTTTGCGCTACCGTTGCACTGCCAGAGTTGGATCTATGCGTATACACAGGTTAATTTTCGATATGAGCCCTTCAACGTGTGTTCATACCCTGTTTCCGTCGGACTGGTTACCATTGGTCAGATCCATGCATTTACTATTGTCGGCGATCCATATAAGGCGAAAGTCGCGCTATGTTCAGATCAGCCGAAGAAAAATGAACACAACGCAAAAGACGTACGGAGTAGGAGAACTGCTGATTGGGATTGTTGTTGGTGGAACAAGTCAAGATTTGCAGCTTTACACCATCCGCGGTGCTTCCGTCCGTGACGTCGAGACACTTGTCGCCAAAAATTTTGACCGAACCGCCAGAGAACGACCATTTCTGGGAGGTCGCACCCGTGCAGGACTGGATCGTGACGGTCGCTCCGTCCGAGTTGGACGAGGCGGTCATACATTTACCTGTGTCGTATCAGGGGATCGCCTCCTGCCTTCGCGTACGTGGGATCTACTCACCAGAGTTGATGCCGGGCTCGAGGAGAAGCTCTCCACGGTAGCTGTTCACGATGTCAGTCCAAGATTTCTCGTTCAGCGCCAAGGGCAAATCACGAACCTGGGCCCCTGGGCAGAGACCACGGTGGCTGCCAGGAGGACAGCGCTCGAAAGAGAAAATAAGTTGTTCATCATAAATATTAGGGTAGGGAAAAGAATGTGGGGGTATTCGCCAAAACGAATAGAGGAGAGGGAAGGAGGAGACTCACAGGAGACTTTATACACGCACATACAGTATTGACCGTCAGACCCCCGTCTTCTGTCATTGATCGCCGCATGGGATGCAGAACGATCGGAAATTGAAAGCGAGAGAATCTCTTTTCTCTTTGGCTTTTATCCTGCATACAAGTAGTACGAGGTCCACTAAAGCCTACTTGTGCGCCACTCTACAGTCCAAGCACGTCTTTCTGCGTACCGTTTTCTAGTCCCGATTGATCACAAGGGATCACGATTCAGAGCAAAGTCGACAAGAGGAGAGTGGCGAGTCCAATGAGAAAAGGAACGACGATGGTTGAAATCGACGATCATAAGGAAATACCGAAACAGATTCTGTATATGAATCTCGCTGGAAGAAACGGTCGAGAAAGGAAGTCGAAGTGAATCAAACAAGATATGCACAACAATAGTCAAAATAAAGAAAGGGCCAGTGGGGGAAGAATAGAGATAAAGTAAGCCAACAAAGAAACAAACCAATGCTTGATGACCGAAGGACAAGGTCCCGTATGATGTGAAGGCCCGGAAGTGAGACCTGAAACGCGTACTAGATGTGCCATTGACCGTCGAGCGCGTTGATGTACTAAGCGCCATACCGAGAGTGGTGGAAATATGAAGAACAGTCAAGTCAGCTGAGCGAGTCGTGAAAATGAGGACTGATAGTCAATGCAGACCCCCAGATCGTAGTCCGGATAGGCGACGTCGATGAACGAGTACAGCCACGCCAAAACCAATTCGGAGAGCCTTATCTCCATTTGTTCGTACATCGACTGATGTGAATATAGGTTTACCGATCATTACGCTGGGTATCCGAAAGAGGAAAAGAAGGGAAAAGGGGGAAAAAGAAAGGAAAAAGGGGAAAAGTTAGGAAGACTCGGGCCGAACCGTTGCGTAGAAGTCCGCCACACATCATTTAGCGCAATTCAACACGCAAACACTCCTTGCGATTTACGTGGTATGTAGCCATAAGTACGGTAGCTAATTCTAGCTCTGCTAGAGTGCCTGTGCACATCCGTTTCGGGAAATTGATTGATTTCATCATGTCCGAGTCCTCTCACCTGTTAACGCTTCTTCGAGATCCATTTTCCGCCATTCACTTTGCAATTCCGACCACCATCGGAGCCTGTTGGACACTCGACATCGCCCTTACCACACATCAAGCATGGAATACATGGGAGCAGGCATCTCTGTACCCCATTCTGCCCCGGGCAGAGAGGACTGTTACACCGCCGACATGTCCGTGTCCTACGCTGCCTGTTCTCTTGCGCAACTTCACGCCGTCGTCGCTTCTTCTCTGGACCTTCAGCTGCATTGCCTGCAGCCTGAGCTGAAAGCTTCTGTGTACCGCTGTCGGAATGTGACGCAAGTCCGAATTCGTGACTTGGAGCCTCGTCGCTAGCGACTGGCGGCGACGGCGCCGGATGCGAGCGCATCGAAATTGGATGCAATGACTCGTAAGGCTGCGAGAACCCAGCATCCACAGCACCAGGGACCCCTTGAGGTCCAGATCCTGATGCGCTCGAAACAAGGACTGATTGGGGAAATTTTGAGGAGCTCGTAGATTGTGCTCCACGACCGCTATCATCCCAGTCAAGATCATCGCCAGTTGTTTGAAAATCAACTGGCATCTGAGCCTCATCCTGGTCCAGCATCATTGTAGGAGCAGTATCTTGAACTCTGGCGGGTACTGGGTCGGTTTCCAGGTCCATAGTTGCCAACTGCATTGAAAGATCAGTTCCTATCGAAGAAGACGCCAGATTTGACTCGGCATTGAGCTCGCGGATGCCTCTTGTTGGCCGGATTTCGGTTGCCTCTCCCGTCATGAATGACGGGAATGGTAAGTCGGAAGCGGCAAAAATCTGCGCGCTGCGACGAATATCTTTTAGCTGCTCGGCCATCATCTCCTGTGATGCTTTGACATTGCTTGAGCGCTCCCAGGTTTTCGCGTAATTCACCAGAATCTCCGTGGTGACATAGAATCGAGATTTACCATCTGCAGTCGTGTTCCATTCAACTGCAAAGGCCTCGTAGTTGATTTTTGTACTTGGACTCCCTTCAGCGGCTGCTGTCATGGACAGCTCGCGTCGTCGAGTGAAGAAGTACTGTCGTGCATTCGACTGTGATGGAGTGCGAACCGGTAGAGCAAGATCCTGACGGCGCCGCAACCAATCATCACTTGCATTCAATTTGAATGTGGCGGCGACTTCTGGCGAGTACTGTTTCATTCCCATACGGATACGCAGCGATTCTGAGAAGAATTATTGGTATTTACAGAGTTCAGTATATCAGATGCTTACTGGGAAATTTGCAAATACCAAAGGTTTCAGTAGTCTGCTCGTAGAGATCACCGTTCACCCAGTCTGCGTACGAGTCGGCGCCGGCATGAACATCAGAGAGAAAGTTCAAGAGAAATGAGGTTCGATTGATTAGTGCAAGATCGTGATGATAATGCCAGTCGGTTCCTACGACGTGCTTTGCATATGCCTGGAGGTTATACCATGTGCGGTGGTCGTTTAAGCAGTTGACCGTATGACGATAGCCTGCTGAAGAATGTGTCAGTTGAAACAAGAGATATATAGTAGGCCCTAGACATACCATGTAGCGCTCCGAACTTTCGATATATGTCTGCATGTGGACCACCTTCAACCTTATTTGTGCCACGAAGACATATCCACTTCTGAAGACCATACTGATCGACTCCAGCCTTCTCATAGTGGACAACTCCTGGGATATCTGAGAGATATCCTTCTCGAGCAAGCTCTAGAACAGCAGTTGCTTTCTGCCATGCGAGTTTGTTGAATAGTGGTGCACCGGTCTTTGCATCAATCGAATTCCCAAAAGTGCTAAAGACAAACTCAAGACTTTTAGAGAGGATGCTCGGTGCTGGAATATGTCGAGGGACACGCGCCGCAATAAAGCGAGGGTAACGAGTGAGCATCTCGTCAAATGTGAGGTTGAAGAAACGTCGACATGCTTTATCAACCTTGTCTCGCAGTACTGGATCCCACCGCATCATATGGTCCCGAAGTGCACATACAAAAGCAGTGCGCATACCATGATTGGTGGGAACAACGATCATATGGAATGCGTGGAAAATATCCTTCAGCACGCGTTGGAACTCAGCATCCGAATCTGGTGGTGATTCGATGAGCCTTCGAAGAGCTTCCGCAAAGTCTAAGAAGTTAGAAACACCATCAGAGGTGATTTCTGTACTATTGCGCTTGCGCTTTTGATTGCTTGTAGTATCTGAAAACTAAGGTAAGCATTTGGATGTGACTGTATTATGTGCTGGCCTACTTCGTGTCAGTGCCGTATTTGCTTCAAGCATCTGAATTTCGAGTTGCCTGCCCGTATCTTCAGCAGTGTTCCAGTTAAGTTGAACTGGTTGTGCTTCAGCATCAGGGTCAAGATCACCGATGTCCGACTCTGCTTCAGATATCAGAGTCTCAGTAGCCCCAGCAGCATCGTAAGGATGGGAGCGAGATGATTCTGCTGCTGAAGATTGTAACAGAGGGGAATTGAGAGCAGGTAGCTGCTCTCGTCGATCAAAGATGAGATGGGATAGCTGGGCAACAACACAAAATGTCGGCGAAGTCGGTGAAGCACTCTGCAGCTCGCCTAATGTCCGACACCCAGCCTTTACACGTCTACCCGCTGTTGAAAGTGCATCTGAACTCTCTCCAACTAACGCATCTGGGATCTTATGAAGAGGCAAAGCTGCTGCAGTGCAAAGAACATCGTCAATCTCGACGACTAGGCGCGACTGACTAGGAATGTCAATCCGGATGTCACCGTACTTTGACGGTTGTTCAGCCAATACTTGACCATACGCAATAATGGCTCCGCCTGGCTGTACCAACAGAGCAATCCGTGTCCCGCCAGGTGTTGTTCGATCAACACCAGTAACAGCCCGAGTCTCTGAAAGCTTCTCGAATATCTGTCGCGAAGCCAGAACATCAAGAGCTGCATATTTGAGCAGCTCAGAGCGTATAGGCCTAAGCTCCCAGTCATCTGACTGCCGTACATCATCATCCTTAGGCAGATAAACACCCAGCACGGTCTCTGCAAGAGCGGCTAGAGATCCTTTGTCTTCACGACCAATGATGCGTCGCTGGATCGCATAGTCTTTGAGATCGATAGTGGAGAATACAGCTTTTTGAAGTTGCTGCGGGAACTGTTTTGAGAGACGCGTAAGGTCACCTTTAACTCCCGACCCAATTTTAAACACACGCTCGGCGAGTAGCAATCGAAGGAGAGAGACGGGAATTCGTGGAAATGAGTGGATTGGGACGATGTAAATTGCTGTAGAATCAAGATGAGAGAGAATCTGCAAAATGGATACACCAACAGATCGTTTAATGTTCCACTCTGCATCGAGACTCAAGCACAGAGAAGCAGATGGGGATTCATCAATCAATTCGATGAGAGGGGATAGAGCTAAATCGACCTGTTCTGCAGTTGATAGAACGAGGGTTTTAGCATCGGATGGGATCTCAAACGCCTTCAATCCACGTGCGGCAGCAATTGGTGTGAGGTTTTGCGCCAGAGAAGGGAACGCCGCATAGAGGAGCTTCTTATCTTTGACGGGATCATCAGAGTAAGCGTGGGTCGGGTTGTTATGACCATATCGATGACCAGAGTCCGCAATGCCCTTGAGAGAACCAAGGCGCTCCTCGTGAGACTTTGTAATCGTCAAGACCTGGCCGCGTATGTACCGCGATGTCATACACGTCCAGAGGCAGCATATACCGGTACACCATCCTCCTCAATCATATGCTTAACGATCTGATTTTCAGACATCAGTCACCATCTACTCATTATTGAAAAGTCTTACCTTGTAGGAATCGTCACAGGCAATAGAGTCCATATTGACTAAGGCCGTGTGCTGATTTGCTGCTGCTTCATCGCGCTCAATTGCTTTGTTCATCATCGCGGACAGATACCGATCTGTTGGTACATATCCGCCGTATCCTTCTTTGTCACCAAAGTTGCCGAACGAAGGCACATGTGTATGTGCGAAGTGCTCGGTGAGCTGGGACTGCGAGTTGCCAGACTTTATCTGCAGGCCAGTCTGCACGCGCTCAAAGACCGCCTCCAGGTACTGCAGCGCGAGTTTATTGAATCGACGTGTATGCAGCTCGTACATCAGCGAACGAATACCGGCGGGCCCCATCTTATGCTGATTCGAGACACGCATCAAGCTCATAAACTTCTCGTCTATTCCGCACTTTCTGGAAAGTATTGCGGGGAATGAAAGTCGAAGCTTTCGGGGAAGGGAGTCAACGAGCTCCTTGGACCATCCGTGGAAGTGCTTCTTGCATCCACCGCGACAGTAATATGCCCACGACACGATGAAATAGTAGCCATCCTCATCGAAGATGCGCCGCGGTGGCAGAGCTCCGTTCTTCTCCAAGGGTTTCTTGCATCGTGGACAAAGGAGTTTGGGCACAAAGTGGTGCACAAGCCACAGATACACCCGCGGGCGATACAGAAGTGTGGGATCGAATTTATGATTATTCAGGGAATGGAGAGGATCGGGTGGATGAATCCAAAGGGACGGCGGTGTATGCGGTTTATTTTGGGTAAAGAGAGGGTGCTTTATGTACGATTTGTTATCCTTGTGGTGCGAGATAGGCTGTACAACGTCGCGGAAGAATATATATAACCAACTCGACATAGATTTTGGCTTCGGAAACCAGGCTGCAAGGATTACAATTAGTATTGTATCGAAAGGAGAAAAGTCAAACGTACCTTGTCCGGCGTCGTTAGCTTCTCCGCTGTCCTCCTTTGCCTGAACCTTGGGCGTCTCATCTTCGTTCTGCGAGTCAAGCGCGTCCGTGTCACTATCGGCGCCGTTCTGGGAGTGCGAGAATCCAGGGAGATGATTAAAGAATGGGACTAGTTCAAGTCAGTTCATTGTCATCAAAAAAGATCCGCAACGTACGGGTCTGTGGATTGTCGCGAGCTTTCTCGAGCTCACGGAGGCGCCGGCGACGTGCTTCTTCCTCCTGCTGGCACTTGGCGGCACCTGAGATAAAGAATTTAGAAAAAAAGAAGTCCAAAAGAAGTGCAGGAACGTACGAGCCAGACGATCCGCTTCAGCCTTTGACAGATTAACTTGATCGGTGCGGTCCAATTCCTCGAAGAAATCATCGTCGAAATCAGAGAATTGTCCATCAAATTCGTCATCGCCATCGCCATCGAGATCCTCTGCGGCAGACGTGTCGCGCGCCGGCGCCGTTGAACCAGATGCTAAGAGTAAGTTAGACCAACAACAAAAGAGATGCAATTGTTACGCACCTTCGGGCTGCTGATCAGAATGTTTTGGGCGTCCTCTTGGTCGTGCGCCTGGCGCGCGAGGGCCATCCTTTCGTCCAGGTGGGCGCCCGAGTCTTTTTGAAAATATATCTGACATCTGGATGCGATTAGATTAGCTGAAAACACTAATCCAGATGCCTGTAGTTCCCCCAAGACTTGTTGGCAGTATCAGGGGTGTTGTCGTCGTCGCTGTTGAAGTCGGAGTAAGGTGGTGGTTGTAGTGAAAAGAGAAGATCGCGTGTTGGACGTGTTGCGGCCACATGCCGGACGATTGCCAGATCCGGCTTACTCGGACTTGATTTCCGTGCGACTCGAACCCTCGAGCGATCGTTCAGTCTCATCTAACGCAATAGATAACACGCCAGTCGGTTATGGCAGGTAGTGTGGCAGGTAGTGCTCGGCATGGCAGGTAGTGTTCGGCTGGCAGGTAGTGTACCCAGCGTAATGATCGGTAAACCTGAATATATGCGTCGATGTCGTCCGTGCGCTGGGATGAGACAAGTGCATGGGAAACAAGGACACGATCTAATTGTAGAAATTGTCGCGCAATGTTCGTTAATTGCTGCGATTGTATGTGTTGATGTCTTTGTTTACTGAGATAGGTCGAGGGCACGAAAGCAAAGAGACGGGCCTAGTTGTAGCACTCGGTGAATGATAACAGGACTTGACGTGTATGTGCGGCGCAGAAGCCAGCCAGCAGCCGTCCCTATGAGGCGAGACAATTCAACTTGCCGTGATGCCTAAAAATCTGCGTGATAAGTGTACTGGCCGTGTCAAAAATCCTTATACATCTCTCACTGTCCCTCAAAAGTGTCCACAGTGCTGCTAGTTGGAGTGCAGCAGGTACTCCAATGCAGATAACAGTCGCGAAGTCTTCCCGTGGGCCCCGTATGACTAGCGAAAGGAGGGCTACCAAGGGCGTGCTTTCGGTTCCGCCAAAGGCGCGAAGACTTCCCATGTTGTAAGAGACGTAGTCCTGCTCGTCGTGAACGAAGAAAAGCTGAAAATACCCCAGTGCACTGAGTGCAGTCGGGAGCAGGGCAGATGGACGCGGAGAGCAAGAGCCGCAACGCGCGATCACGATCAAGCCACGTGGCCTGCCACTTGAACTTGTCCAGTCTTGCACAAAGTTCATCATACTCATACGCACGAAGTAGTGTCTCACTCAATCGTATCGAGAAAACGAGAGTCGTGATTAATAAGTAGTCCATACTGGTAAGATACTGTCCTGTCCCGTTCCTTAAGACCAAAAACGTTTAAATCAGAACATGATCGGGGTGGGCTCTGCGAAAGCAGCACGCGCAACCTTCTCGAAGCCATTGCTCGACCTCCTCTTCCTCGCAGGAGTAACACTAACAGTCGCCAAAGGAACACAGTTTGAAGAGCTGGCGGCAGGGTGGGCCGCAGGCGTAGGCGAGACGCCCTGGTACCAGGTAGAGGTCCCGTAGACACCCATGGGGAGGCTGAAGAGGCAGATGAGATTATATCGGCAAGCGCGAAAGGAAAAACGCACTCATCATCGCCGTCACAGTTCTCAAAGACGCCAGAGTCGTAGTTGGCGGGCATGTTCCAGTAGCATCCCATGACATCGTAGATGTGTTGGCAGAGCGTTGCAGCTTGAGCACCAACACATGCACGGAAGCAGAATTCGTTCGAGGAGATGAACGAAGTCCATTCGTGGTACTGCTGACCGGTTCCGAAGGAGTTTCCATACACCAAACCGCCAACTGGGAAAGAAGGTAAGTATGTGATATTGTGTTTAGATAGATGGAATGCATACTAGGGTTACCGTTACCATCAGCACCATGAGGATCGAGTTCACCTCCACTGTTCACAATTGATTAGTGTACGCGCGGTAAGCGAAGCACAAGTCACTTACGCGTCACCAGCGGCGACGTTGATCTTGGTGAAGTCACCAACACCAGTAACCTGGACGTAATCAGGAGTCTTGACAAAGTGAACACCCTGGAGAGTTCCATCGGGCATGGTACGTGCGCCACGGCCAGACTTGGTGCAGTAAGCAACCTCAAGACGTTCGGAGTTCCCAATGCTATCAACGGTAGGGGGAGCCCAGAGACAGAAATCCTCTGCAGAGCTAGAACATGTCGTCAATAACGTTGCAGGCGAACAACTATATTGAACATACTTGATCCAGGCCGTCTGGCATTGGGACTTCTTGCTGCTGCCTGTACCACAGTTATTGGTTCCGGATTGGCCATCTTCAGAGGTAGTAGGCAGATCAGTGTAATAGTAGCCCGTGTTCCAGATCTGGTTTATGCCACCGCTGCACGACCAGAGTTGGATCTACACGTATACATGGGTTAATTTTTTCATATGAGCATTCGCGTGTTCATACCCTGTTTCCGTCGGACTGGTTACCATCGGTCAGATCCATGCATTTACCATGGTCGGTCCATGCAAGGTGATAGTCGCCCTATGTTCAGATCAGCCGAAAAAAACGAACACAATGAAAAAGACGTACGGTGTAGTAGAACTGCTGATTGGGATTGTTGTTGGTGGAACAAGTCCAAATTTGCAGCTTTACACCATCCGCGGTGCTTCCGTCCGTGACGTCGAGACACTTGTCGCCAAAAACTGTGACCGAACCACCAGAGAAAGACCATTTCTGCGAGGTCGCACCAGTGCAGGACTGGATCGTGACGGTCGCTCCGTCCGAGTTGGACGAGGCGGTCATACATTTACCTGCGTCGTGTCAGAGGATCGTATTCGCGTACATGGACGCTACACACCAGAGTTGATGCCGGGCTCGATGAGAACCTCACCACGGTAGCTGTTCGGGGTGTTAGGCCAAGATCTCGCGTTTAGCGCCAAGGAAAATGAACGAACTTGGGCACCTGGGCAGAGACCATGGTGGCTGCCAGGAGGACAGCACTCGAAAGAGAAAATAAGTTGTTCATCGTAAATATTAGGGTAGGGGAAAAGAATGTGGGGTATTCGCCAAAACGAATAGAGAGAAACAGGGAGAGGGAAGGAGGAGACTTTATACACGCGCATATTGACCCCATGTTCGGTCATTGATCGCCGCACCAGGCACGATCGGAAATTGAGAGCGAGAAAATCTCTTTTCTCTTCGGCTTTTATCCTGCATGCAACCTGTACGAGGCTCACTAAAGCCTACAGAAGCTTGTGCGCCACTCTACAGCCCAAGCACGTCTTCCTGCGTACCGTCTTCAAGTTCCGATTGATCACCAGGAACCAACGAGGTGCTCATCTGAGCAGGCCAGAATTACCTCCCTACGATTCATGAAACGCGTTTTATCTAGATCCGCGTATTGAACT
The DNA here is from genome assembly GCA_015501595.1 of Hymenopellis radicata. NCBI lineage: Eukaryota > Fungi > Basidiomycota > Agaricomycetes > Agaricales > Physalacriaceae > Hymenopellis > Hymenopellis radicata. The sequence goes on from JADNRX010000080.1 coordinate 44,340, forward strand.
TCGAACTACATCCAACTTCCAAGTCCACCGCTGCACGACGACGCGTCGCCTCGAACGTTCGCGGTTAGTGTACCTGCTAGGTCGCTCGAGCTTTTAATTGAAAGGTGGCGGCTGCGGCAATACATCACCGATTGCCGATGCTGACACGAAGTAGGTACGCCTCTAGATCTTTCATCCCGCATCCTCTCTAAATCCTCACGCTTCGGCATATCCTCGAGGGGTATAGAGCGAGTAGGACTTGACGAGCCTTCCGCGCCGCTCGTCAGAGGATTCATTGTCTGCTTGTCTGCTTGTATGGTGAGAAGGAACAAACGGCTGTACTTAATCATGCGATGGGAATTGCAAGGCGCGCAGACAAGAACACTCGATTGGCGATCCTCCATCGTGGCTCAAGACCCTCATATCGTCCATATTTCGACAGATATCTTCAATTTCCGCCACCCGGACAGCGAACGATGCATGGACGGCCAGCAGCTTAGCGCTTAGGATCCGGTACTTCAACTCCGTCGCAGGGTCTGAATTCGTGAGCTTCGAGTCCCAGGAATCCTAGGGGCCGTACTTATTCGATCCCTGAAGGTCCCAGGAACTAGGTATGTGCGCGTTGAGTACCATTTCGACATGACGATGCTGGCAGCATAGCTCACCGATGTTCCGTCAAAAGCGTCTAAACCATTCATAACAGTTCGAGGTCATCAAAATGGCATTTCTGGCAGTCGTTTGTTCCATAGAGATCGACTGACGTCCACGCGCGTGGTCACACTCTTGCCAACCGAAATCAATCAAGCTACGTATTCAATATTCAACATTCAATCGTTGCCTACTGACTGGGCTTGAGTCGGAGCCGAAATAATGGCACCACAAGTGTCGTCAAGAAGGCGGATTTCTGGAATCATCTCCTTCTCATTCGACCACCTGATTCATACAGAAGGAATGAGCATCGTTCTGTTCTGTTCTTTCGAAAGAGCTAGCAGGGCAAGTATGACAGATGCTGCAAAGTGTTCCCCTTCCAAAGTCGTGAAGAAGCTGATATAGTGAACAGTGTGGCGAGTTGTCGCCTATCAATTCGGGTTTTGGCATCGCACGTAAGAGTCTCAAGGTTGCGTAAAACGAGTCAATTGCATCCCTGGACACGACAACGTCAAGACCTACTTAAAGCAGGATGAAGGATCCGTTTGACTCAGAGACAAGATTAGAGGGATGTCGTCCGCGGAATCTAAAGCGAGTGACCAATGGTAAGAGAGCAAGTTCCATCCCCGACATCTCCAAGTAGTCGCCAATCACTAGCCAAAGTTAATCTTTAGTCCACCATGGTGTCCCACTATCCGGATCAAATGAGATTAGGAACACTACCCTGGTTCCAGGTCTGATTTGACCAGACTCAGCGCATTTGGGGGGGTTCGTTAAATGCTGTTAAACAGCGTGGACTTATATACTGCGTTTTATTCCTCTGGGCGGGTGGGATGTCGGGCGCGCGCTTTCGGAATCCTCCGAGACTGACGTGACCTCGGATTCACGGGCCCGAACACCGTGTGCCGCTCATGAGCGGCGCTCACGTCATCCGCTCACTTTCCCATCCTCATCCCGATCACAAGCCCGCCTCCCGCTCATCGTCCCCCCGCCATTACTTAGAACTTCATGTAATTAAATCGGAAAAGATGCCATTAATTTATGGATGAAAAAATACATCTAGCACGTCGCCGAAATGGCTAAGCAGAAAGCGGCGCAGGCGCACCGCCGCCATTCACACACCCGGCCTAGAAGTGTCCATCTTGTCGGCGCCGTCGTTAATCATCTCGACCGAATTCAGCGCCCACTTCTTCTTTGCCGCCGCTGCTGTTGCACCCGCCCGTTTACTCCTCGCCCGCTTCGCCGCCTTGTTATCGTTCCCTTGACCGTAGCGCGCCTCTTGCGAGAACCGCGCCTCGGCCATCGCCTGCGTCTCTTTCGTTTGGATGTCCCTGGTAGCTAGAAAAACTTTCAATAGCAGGAATTTAATCATTAGAAGTGGAATCATACCTTGAGCTCTCTCCACAGACCAAAGCTCAAACGTATTGGGGGCGAAAATCTTGAGAGCCTCATAGCAGAATTCGCCAGCGTCTCCGCTCACGAGAATACGAGGAGTACCGATATCTGGTGGATGGCCCCGCACGCGCCGCGAACTATTGTTGCCTTGATTCCTGTTAATAGCGCCTTCGAGTGAAGGGCGTCGATTCCTTGAGAGGGTAAGTATGAGAACAGAACATGCATAGAAATATGACGCACCAAGCTCAATATAACCCCCCGTTGCGTTTCGCGCTCTCTCTCTGCGACACTTTTTCTCCCAACGGCCCTCTGAGAAGCTGTGCTCATACGGGCTGCGTCCCGACACTTATTTTGTCGTGCCATAGTCATCCCTGCTAGTCTAGCCTCTGGATATGCATGATGGTGGAGGCAGACCAACGGCGAGAGCCTGGCGTTCGGCAACTTCATTACCCTTAGATGCGGCGGTTCCAGCATGTCCTGCAGACGACGGCGGGTGGGCATGGTAGGAAACGGATGGTCAGTTGTACCGGCATCGAAAGAGATCTGTCGAGAGTTGATACCAACAATCTCTAAGACTAAATGCTCACCTTATTGTCGATGCGACCATGGAGCTGAATATGTTTTGGGCCCGCGCTTAGCACCGCCGCGAAGCGCGCTCTCTACGTCCTTAAAATGGGCGACTGGTGTTGCTGCTACTAGCCGTGGTTCGACGATAGACTTGACGATAGATGGACATGGTGGTGTGAGAGCGAACGAGCAAGGTTGGGTACTGCCATAAACGGCTGTACTGATCTGTTATGTAGCCAGTTTCCGAATCGACCATAAATCCTTTCCTCGCAGTTATTGCTTTCCACTTTGCTTTGGGGACACCAAGACCTGGTGGAAATTTAATAAGAAACATGTTAGTACAGATCTGTAGTGGCACTTCTGGTGCTCATGTAATTCTAATCCCAGAAACACAAATAATTCTTTCTGAACACGAAGCAAATACTGATCCATGCATGAACTATACTGATCATACCTCGAAACTTGGCAAATCTTGCTACCACCAGGCTTCAACCACATTTAATGCCTCACAATCGTTACTAATAGTTTCAGAAGGATCCAACGATGGTTCAAAAAGCCGCAAAACAAATAAATTATGATTGTAAACTAGCTATAACCTCTAATTGACCTCTAAAGTCGAACGACCTCTCCTCTCGCGACGGGTCAGCGAGAGCCGTGTTTGAGTGAACGACGGGGGCTGACAGAATGTATCGGGTGCAATCGTGAGGAGCTTCGAAGTATAGCTTCCAATTCCAGAGCACGATGCTTCGAAGTTCATGGCTCCAAACGCGTCGGGGCAAGACGAGCCCCAAGTCGCGTCGTTCGGCTTGTCTACAAAGCACACCACGACTCGTCGGTGCACGTGGAGGACCGGTCGCACTTTCCTGAGCAGGGCTCAGCGTAAATTGAGTGAGCATAGAGGAAAGAACGAATCCCGGAATGTATCTGACGCGTGTGAAGCCTAAGGCATCGAGCTGGGCTGCAGCGCACTGCCGGCGTGCATGCAGAATAGCGCTGCCGCATACTGTGCAAGCAATGGTGGTGGTGGCCATGTCATGGTGGTGGCGCTCTGTGTGAAGATGCCTTCGGGTAAGGCTCGAATCGTCGCCGTCGTCCGTAGAGTCAACCTCTCCATTTATCGTTTCGGCCTCTTGTTCAATGGTACACGCCAATCAACGGCCATCTGTCCGAGTTCGACTCTGGCAGCCTGGAGGAGGATGATGCGATGATGTAGGGGCTGCAAACGGCCCCGCTACGCGTTGAGCGGCCACAGAATCCCAGAAAAGAGGTCATCTATCCTGGCAGGAAGCTTGGTGAGCTTGATAGCTGACTTTTTGTTCTCTCCAGGACTGTGGCGCATCCCACCGCGTTTCACTGTGCGCTGGACCCAGGGTTGAGTCCGTCCGCACAGCATTGAAGCGTATTGAGAGGCGCCGCTGCCTAAGAGAGAGCAGGGAGTAGGCGGAGGACTTACTTTGGTTGGTGCCCACAGGCAAGTGTGGTCCGGACATTCTCCCGTTCTAGGATGAGTTACTACCGAATTCGCTGCTCGCGCTCAACTATGCGTCCGATTTGCGTTGCGAATGCATCGTGGTGAGGTCGGGGCACGCCGGTAGCTGCGCGGCTCTGAGCGCTGTCGAGTCGGGATGCAAGAAGGGATATTTGCCTTTTTCGGCAGCTTGGAGCTGATAGGCGGCGTCATTGGAGAAGATAAGCTCACGACCAAGTCGTACAGCGCGCCGGCAATCCTCAAAGCCATGAAGCCTCGGGAAAAAGGCAGCGGGTCGTGTTCGCGCCACCGCGCCATCCGCTGCTTAACTTGCGTGGTCGTGAATTTATTACATGTGTTGCGAATTTATTAGATGAAGTATCAGGAAACGGCGGGGGACGATGAGCGGGAGGCGGGGTGGTGATCGGGATGAAGATGGGAAAGTGAGCGGATGACGTGAGCGCCGCTCATGAGCGGCACACGGTGTTCGGGCCCGTGAATCCGAGGTCACGTCAGTCTCGGAGGATTCCGAAAGCGCGCGCCCGACATCCCACCCGCCCAGAGGAATAAGACGCAGTATATAAGTCCACGCTGTTTAACAGCATTTAACGAACCCCCCCAAATGCGCTGAGTCTGGTCAAATCAGACCTGGAACCAGGGTAGTGTTCCTAATCTCATTTGATCCGGATAGTGGGACACCATGGTGCTTTAGTCTAGACAACCAACACGTATTTACAGATCAAAAAATGTACATAACAAAGCGCATCACATTCCCACCACATAGGATAACATATAATGTATCAATTCAACGGGGTAACATAGAGAGACGTAAAAGAAAGACGTTGAAAAGGGGTAGTAGGTGGACCAAAAAAATACGGAAAGATATATATAACAAAGCCAATGTGTTCCGAGGGGGCGATAATAATGCGTAGACCGAAAAGAAAAGAGATGTGCAGTTATAGGAGGCCACATTCCCGGAGATGGAGCTGTAGCAGGATGTCTTGGATGGCACTGAGCACAACTGTAGAGCGAAGACGTTATCAGCAAGCAGATGAGGGGGAAAATGCTAGACGAACATTTAATTTGTTGTGTGTCAGTGGCACAAGTATAATGTGCGTAAATCTGTTTCGTTGCTGCGCTCTGGTTCAAGCTGACGAATCGGTGGAGCAAGAAGTCACAGGCAGCATCGTAGTTGTCGCCACCTACGAGGAGTGAGGACGCATAAGAATTCGAAGACTATGGAGCGTACCAGAATAGTCGGGGAAGTAGTCGCCTAGCGGTGACCGAGGGAGCTTCTCAGCGAACAAATCGATCTTGTTCAGGAAGAGAATCTAGAAGACTAGTCAGAGACTGACGAAGAGAAAGAGGGCAGGTATACGTACTATCGAAGTCTTCACGAACCACCGAGAGTTGCATATTGAATCGAAGAGGGTAAGAGCTTCTTGCATACGGTTCTAGGACGTGTTAGCAGATCATTCGAATTGCTTAGGAATAGGGACTTACGACGCTCTCATCTTCGTACAACATCTGGTCGTATTCGCTCAAACTGACCAAGAAAACCAAAGCCGTGACATTTTCGAAGCAGTGAATCCACTTCTTTCGCTCTGAACGCTGACCACCAACGTCGAAAAGCTTGTATGTCAACTCGCCAACCTTGAAGGTTGTCTCCGTGATGCCGGTGGTCTTGACGCGAGAGCGAAGAATATCTTGGTCGGTGGGGAGGTATCCGGGGGCAGACATTCGGTCCAGGGAGTTGAAGTAGTATACTGCAGAGTCGTTAAGCTGGAACTCTCTTGAGCGACGAACGGCTTCGCGAACGCCGTTGTCCCTCCACAGAGATTTGAGGGCATCAACCACATCCCGAGGCATAGTATCGGAGTCCAATTGACCGGGAAGAGCGAGAATGGTAGCCTTGCGCGCATCATTCTGGGGGGATAGCGTAAGATCCAGCAGTGGCAACGCATCAAGAATGGCACTGTGGTTGGTAAGGTGAGTGTCATGAATCGCTATAGGAGGTGTTGACAAACCGCATGGACTGAATTGTGTTCGAAAATATGATTTCTTTGTACGAGTCCCGCTCTTGGTCGTTGTACCCTCCGTGGTGAATCAGTTTCATTTGCTTGAGCACCGTCGACTAGAGACGTTGTGAGCGGGGGCAAAAACAAAAGTGGGCATGGTGCTCACCTTTCCTGACTCTCCAGCACCGAGGAGAAGCATTTTAATCTCGTTCTTAGCCATCATCCTGTCTTTCTTGAGCTGGTTTTCAATTTCGTCGTTGCCTTATGCCATTAGTGAGTATCGCGGGCCGCGACCAGTAGAGTAGTCAGGAGCACATACGGGCCTTGGCCTGAGGATCCTCGCCTTGACTTGATTGGCAGCAACCCATGGTTTAGCAGGCGATTATGAGGAAAGGATTAAAATGATGAAGGAATGGACAGAGTTGCGCCGCGGCGACGATGTGTACAGACAATTGTGATGGGAAAAACGAGAGGCTTAGAAAAGGGCCGACCGCCATCAAACCTGTCTGCTTATGGAGCATTTTCACACGCCACCTCGGCCTCTCCTTGTCAACGAAATACAAGTCCATCGTACCTCCTATGTTCGTTATTTCAACACTGCTATTTAAATTACTTTTTTCTTGCTGCTATCCGCCCCACAGCGGTCACCAATGGTTTGGTTCCACAAACGAGCTCTCTATCATGCAATCACGCTCTGATAGAGTTTGCATCGACCTGATGCGACCCGCGTGCGTTCTAGACCTTTTTCGCTCTATTTTTCTCACCCATGTTTTCTTGTTCCCCCAGTGGATTCCTGCTCTGTACCGTACTTTCCATCGTCTTTTTGGCTTCAAACTGTTGGTTTTCGGTGCTATCTTTGACACACTACATTGAAATTCAACTTACCCATTTGTTACCCATCATCTTCTGCCGCGATCATATTTCTCGTCCCAAGTTGAACTGTCCCAACAATCTCCGCAAACGTCGGTGACACACAAGTGAAAACCGGCGTGCTTCTCAGCGTATACATTCACTGTGTATAGTCGCGAGTTCTTCGTCCCCGATTCGGGGAGCTTCTCTGTTCCCCGATTCGGGGGAGCTTCTCTGTTCCCCGCAAAACGGACCGCTGTTCAAAAGTTCCAATCCAGGACCTATCGTTGCGGGTTTATTCTGTCCTGCTGATCTTTGGCTGATCTTGATCAGCTCTTGTTTGGACCTTACGCGTTGTGGACTCGAGCGCGGCTGTAACACAAGGATATCATCATGGAAGACGGTTGGTTTTAGGCTCTTGATCCTTGATGGACGTCGACTTGAAGCGAAGCGCGTATCAATGAATGTATGTCGCGCTAATCCTTGAGACGAGTAAGATCTACATGGACGGACCAGCTCCAAGTGCCTCAAACAAGTCGGAATGACGGCAAGTAGGGGCGACTGACAGCTACCGCGGCCGTGGCGGTCTTGAATCTTGATGCTGAAATTGCGAACCGCCGGCTCTTCAGTGATGTTATTATGGCGATAAGTAGCCTCTGGAGTCGTAGTCATTGTACCGAAGCGGGTATCAAAGTATTCGGTGTACCAGGCACTGGAAGTTACGGAAACACGTCGTAACGTCCGTAACATTCGTAGAGAGTCAGAATATCGTCTGGATATTGTTGAAACTCATTGAAATGTTTTGAGTTTTGTTCAAGTTGAACGTTCGGCATGAGGTTGCCGGCGGGTGCGATTTGTTCCGATGACGTGGTCTACCCGGGGTACCGGCGTTGTTATTCAGTAAGGCTGTGTTTCCCTGCCAGTGACTTTCACACCATCGAACAAGCCAAAGTAGGCATGACTGCTTCGACTCGCGCGGCAACTCATTCGGCGGCAAAGTCAAACGCAAAGACCACTTCCAACAAGGTCCACAATGCTGCCGCCGCAAAGATCCCAAGGAATCCCCATCCCGCAGCACTAAAGGCGACCCAGCGACGACGACCAAACCGACAAAGAGGACAAGGACGGCGGCTAGGTCTTCCTCCCAGTCGGCTGCCAAAGCTCCTTCACCAACTGCGACAGTCCTCGCTGGAACAAAGTCCCTTCCGATACCAAAGACGACGATACCCACCCGAACGACGACTTCGGCAGTACAGATACCGAATACAGTGATACCGCCCTCGCCCCGAGCACAACGCTATGACAAGCGCAAGCGCATCGCTGAGGACTGCTCAGAGGGCAGGACAGCCAAGCGCTGCCGCTCCAGGTGCGTGCAGACGACTTTTTTGTTGCCCAGGCTGAGCGCCTAAAGCAGCAGCAAGTCCACGCCTGCGTCTCCCATACCCTCCACTTCCAAGGTTACCCTCGACATGGATGTCGACAGGTATGGCACCGTTGTTTTTCTTGTCCTCGTCGGTGTTGAACTGGCTATAGTCTGGAACCATCCACAGTGGCGTTAACGTCGAAAACGACTTTAGACGATACCTTTCCTTGCTCTACAAGCGATTCATCGAAGGCTGTCGACTGCGACATGGACGTGCATGATCAAGAGAGCCAGCTCTGTGATGGAACGGAAACTGCTCATTTGCAGCCTGACACCAACGTGCATGCACTCAGTCTTATTACCGCATCCGCTAAAGGAAAAGCCCCAATTATTTGGTACGTGAACCCTTCCTGTTAACTTCCGGTCATCTAATATTCATCTAGTGCGGCGGAGGATAGTGAACAATCTGTTCGGAAGCGAAAGGCTGTGGTGGATGATTACCCCCAGACCCAATCCTTGACGGAAAATAATATTTCTCAAGGCCTCTACACTCCAATTGAAGTAGTGTGCCATGTACAAACTCCCTCAAACGAGACTTCACAACGAAGGTAAATGCCTTGGACCTTGCCTTGATGCATCTGTTGACAACATTCTAGCCCATCGCCACCCAGTGATGAAGACGGGTAAGGAATTCCATCTCTTCCAGTTGCCTCAGCTAATCCTCCCAGAAGTAGCAGCGAGTCTTCGGATGACATGCTCACCGAAACCCCGATGCTGACGGCATCTTTGTCCTCCATACAGCACCTGCATCGCCCCCTTCACCACCTCCCGCTACTCCTTATCCTAATATCACCGCAGATAGCTTTGTACCCGAGCGTCCTACCCGCTTATCTCCCCTTTCATGCACATCCTTTACACTTGCCGACCATGCGTCTTCGTCGCCAGCCGACATGGACGCTGATGCGGACTTGGACGAAGAATACGATGATAGGAACGAGGTTACCTCGGATAACTTCTCTGCGCTTCCGCGCAGGCAGCATAGAGTCGATCCAGACCTGTGGAAGCTGACCATGCAGCATCGGGTTTCCCGAATTACGGAAAGCTATACCATGGATCTTATTCGTGAGCTCGTCGAAGAGGAGGCGGCGCGTCTACGTGATTACAGGGACGAAGAGCCCTACGACTTTGAGCTGGATGAATCAGACGAGGAATCGGATGAATGGGAGAGTGTGGCAGAGAAGGCGAGAGAGCCCGAGATGATAGTCTTTTCGGCAGCGTCTTCGCCAGAACCCATAGTGCAAGACGAAGTCAACCCTCAGCCATATCCGCCAAAGGTTGACGATTCTTCGTTGGTGTGGCCACCCCGAGATTGAACACGATCCGTGTTCCAGACCTCTTTGGGTTCAGCGAGGGATGGAGGGTGCGTGGCACGCCCGTGGATCGCACTAGACGTGCTGTCTGGGCTTCGCCTATGACGCCTCGGTTTAACACCGCGTCTCCTGCGCAGCTGTACAATCCTCCGCAGACTTTCATCCCGTTCACGCCTTCGCCTCCCACGTCGCCCCCGCTCCAGACGTTCGCACCACAGTACACTCAAGCCCCGCCTCCTTCTCCGACCTCCTTCTCGCCTTCGTTTGCTTCGAGTTCCGAGCACTCGACTTTTCCGCCTTTAGAGATAGATCCCACGTTATGGGACCAGTTTATAGAGACGCTGAAGAGTGATACGTTTGTCGATGCGGTCCCTCGTGACGCACAGAACATCTCTTCACCGCCGCCGTTTGTAGACCCTGGGGTTGGAGTGGTTAGTGGCGCTAATGGTCTTTATACCGGGCCTGTCGAGAGCTTTACGGAGATGCTCTACGCCACCGAAGAAGCGTTTTAGCTTCATAGTTTTCGTCGCACATATATATTATCTACCTGTTCATATGCATACCTGTCTCTGTACCATTTGTTGTCATATTTGTTTGTAACTTGGGTTATTCGATTGTTCATGGATGTCTACACGAACGAGAGGTGAATTGTTCATTGTAGCCGCTAGCACGAAATGAACAGAAAAGTGCTAGAGAATCTCAAGTAACACTCCAGATGTGCGGGCACTGAGGACTTGGTAAAAATCTCATTGTAGTGTTGGGTGCAAGAGGCAGTTAGAAAGTCTGATTCTCGCAGAGTGGTAGTTAAATCTATGAGTGGTCGATTACAGAGTACACTTCTTCCGGCCTACTGTTAGTGAGGTTCTCCGCATCCGTCGCTTAGAGTACTTTCTCGACGCGAAGGACGAAAGTTCTGGTTCGAAGACGTTTTCTCACATTCCACAGCCCCAGGATATGCCAACTCCGTCGTTACAATTTGCGTGACGCCCGTTTCACCAATGACCATTCGCTGACCTCAAGTATGGTTATGTTGCAGGAAGAAAAAACCATCACGACGCAGCGGCCAAAGACGTGTCTTTGCGTTCACCTTGACGAAACGTACCGATCAAGAGACGAGAGACGCCACACTGTCCTGTACTTGTAACAAACCTCCTACCTCTTTCAGTTCAGTCTTGCCTGAGAAAGTACACCCATCAGTCAATTTCATGCCTTCTGCTTTCGTGAGTAGGTTGAGCCTCAAAAACCCAGCCTGAGACAGGACTGGCGCGCTACTCTCTGTAACGGCGTCAATCATGACAAGACAATGCCTGGAAAACGAGGCATCCACTTTCGACAATATGAATACTATCTACTGTTCTCGTTCTCCTTCGAGCTTGCTTGCCATGTTAAGCATGCGGCTACATTAGTATCGATTGCTCTCCCCGCGAAAGATCAGTGCTTCTATAGGCACCGGATCGCACACTTGCCTCGGGATTATCGCGCGCTATGATGGCCAACTGGTTCACTTTGCAGCTATGTCGTTCTAGGCAAGTGTATTCCATTCGCCTTGAGGCCGCCATGTTCTCCCTTGTATGAATTTCCCGGTCCCGAAGTACAGACTGCAGACTTCAGTTCTCATATCAGAACTTCAAGGAGAGGTTGCATAAACGTCACAGGAGTATCAGGACACCGGTCAACCTAAGTGGCGGTCAGGGCGTTTAAAGGGCACTAGGTTAACGCTTGCCAACGGTGCCGTACCTAAACAAAGCAGCATGACAAACGGTCACATGCAAAGCATGCATCTATGCTGTGTGATGAGCTGCAGCTTGCTGAGAAACAGATAGGGCCACGACCCACCGTATCAGCCCAAAAATTGCATCCCTACTCGTCGCCGTCTGAATCCCCCCAATCAACCTCTACTTCACTCGCACTTGACTGAGGCTCCCTGGGATCTTGGGACTCCGTATCGGAGTCATAAGCGCCCAATAATGCGAGAGCCTGAGGAGCTTTGCTGGCGTCTCGTTCTGCAGGATTATCCTCGTCGCTAGCATAGCCGCTCAACATGCCCTTCATTACACCCGGACCCAGCTTTCGCGGCCGCTCCTCCCATACATCGAAAGCCGGATATTCAACGAATGATTTACCCTTCAGTATTTGCCCAAGCGTTCTCGATAAGTCGACTGGAGCGTCTCCGAAGGTGCACCATGAGGATGGGTGTGCGGCAATTATCGATTCGAGTGATGCATCAAGCCGATGCCGGTGTGTGATAGCTGTGGTTTTCGACGTCCCAGAGTGCGACTTGACCTCTACCGTTAGGTAGGCTGTTTGCGATCTGGAAGAACCTTAGGTCGATGATAGCAGCTGTGAACAATCACGAACCTTGCATCCCAAGTGGACTGGTTAAGTTTCCTCCGAGACATCCCCAAGGTAGAAGTTCCATGTGAATGCCTTGAGTCTCTAGATACGATTTCAAGGCTTCACGTTTGCCTTTCCCCTTTTTAAAGCTCGCATGGTCTTTGGATTTGTCCTTCCATTCAGAAGAACGTCGGCCGACATCTTCAAGATAGGTATAATCGTCCATCATTTGTCCCCATCCATATTTATTCATGGGCACGTATGCCGCCTTATTGCGCTGACCAGAGCACCCGGTCTGGGATTTATGCCCTTTGGAGCAGCTGAGGGAGCAGGTTGGCGTAGAACAGCCTGGACAGGTATATTTCGTCGGTTTTAAGCGACATATTGGGCAGATAGCTTGGCGTGAGGTAGAAGGAGCTGACGAGTTCATCCTGACGCGTTGTAAGCGTGAATCGTTGACTAACTGTTAGGTAGACAACAGCGTCACGTCAGAAATTTTCGAGCAGACCTTGAAAGAAACTTACATGCCGATCACCGTAAAGGCAGAACAATGATCTGCGTTGCAGCAACCACTGTTTGCGTTGTGGATTTGGTAGTACCTCCGCTCGGAGGATGTGCCAATCAGAAACTGTAGGCAGAATATTGTCAGAACGGTGCTGCAAATGAACAACTCCGCTCGATATTGAATGTAATGAAGACCGGAGAGAGCAAAGGTGATGAACGCAAGCCGTCAACTTTTTCGATCATTGCCCACGTGGTTAACTTGTGGAAATCAATTGCTATTGGATGTACTGTTCCAGTCAGTCTATGACCGGAAGGCAGCATATTGCTTCCCAGTAGTGCTTTCACAAGACGGACTCTCCATCACGAAGAGGAATACCAGAGCTCCGTGTTTCTTGAGCGACTCCGTACCTCGAATTTCCCAGCGACGGACGAGCAGATCTCGCACATCCGAGACACCATCCACTGTCTCCAACGACATATCATCCATCGAATCCAAAGTCGCATCCCTTCATGAAGTCATCAGGTCGACGGGGGAAGAGCGAGAGATGAAAAACGTCCAGGGACCAGAAGAGACGGTACCACAGTTTCTTAGCATCGCACTCTCCCCTCGGAAATCTGGTCGGAAATATTCCTTCACACGCTTTCCGATGTCGGCATCCACGAACCCAACGCGTTTGATGCGTCTGAATCCATATGGCGGCTCAGTCACGTCTGCCAGAGATGGCGCAACATCGCTTTATCCCTCCGTTCCTTTTGGTCGAGTTTGAATATTCGTTTCCCGAAAGCGGCGCAACAGGAATCAGACGGGCAGCGCTTGGAGACGGCTCTGCGTCGTTCCCGCCAAGGATTATTCTGAGCGAACAAAATAAACGCGTCTTTGTATACAGGTTCGTAAAATTTGGACGCATCTTATCTGTTATCTTATCTAAGTGTGCCTGGCCTTGACAGAAAGCTGTACCATACTATTACTACCATCTCTCTTCAACACCACGACTGGAAGTTCCATGCCGGATATGCACCCACAGCAATCAGGCCCTGACTCGCATCTCAACGAGGAGGCCAGTACCACACAGACGGCTCTTCTTGAGGCCTCGGCAGAGCCAAATGTCGAGCAACCTCGAACCACGGCGACACCTAGAGCAGCTAGGCGCTCGCAGTCGGACAGGCATATTATGGGGCTTAAGCAAGCCACCACTCTCCGTGGCGTATCACAGCCCATATTCAGCGATGACTATGAGCAGAAATTTCCTGAGGATCCGTATTGCCAAGAAACCGCGCCGAATGCGCGCATATGGCGCACATATGTTGAAGAAGCGGCTGCTTTTGATGACGTTATGGTTGGACAATCTCGAGAAGGCCTTGACGTTATGCTCGTGTTTGTATGTTTCATTTTCGTTGCCAATTCGACCGTTGTTCATGAGCGTTCGCTAGGCGGGTCTTTTCTCGGCCGTCGTTACTTCATTCCTCGTTCAAGTTTCACAGAACTTGAAGGCAGACTTCTCAGAGATGTCTGTCCTCCTTCTCTATGATATCGCGTCTATTCAGCTCAGTATGGCTGGCGGCGCTTCCATTACCAATATCACCAATCTGTCGATAAATCCCGCGCAGAAATTCACGCCCGACGCCATTGATGTGTGGATCAATGGCCTTTGGGTCGTCAGTCTCACTGCCGCCTTGGTCGTTGCGCTCGCCGCCGTCCTTGTGAAGCAATGGCTACATCACTATGTATCTCTTCCATCTGGGACCGCCGGCCTTCGCAGCCATGTTCGCCAATTTCGTTTCATGGGGCTTGAACGCTGGCGCGTGCGCGTTATCATCGGCATGCTTCCCATCGTTATGCATGTATCTCTGATGCTGTTCCTCAGCGGGCTTTGTCTCTTCTTCGTTCCGCTGCGCGTCTCGCTGGCGTGGACGATCGGTGTCATTACCATCATTGTATGCATTGTTTATCTTGCTAGCAACGCTATCCCGATTTTCCTTCCACATTGTCCATACCGAACGCCGCTCAGCAATTTCCTTCAAGACATATCACATATCATCCTCTTTGTTCTCCGACTCTCATGGCAAAGAGTCGACCGCTGTCTTACGAAGTTGACAGCTTCACAAACCACTGTACCGGAAATTCCTACATTTCTTCCATGTCAGAAGTCCCTGGTCGAGACGGAAACAGAGGTGGTGCGCGCTAGATATGATCTCATCTCTGTTGACGCTATGGACTGGTTATTCCATATGTCGTCAAACCCCAGTGTCCGCAGTATCGTACTGCAAGCCATAGGTGGTCTCCCACAGACGGCACTGGAACATGCCCAAGCTACCTGGGCAAACTCCCATGAACTCGAAGAGGCGATAACTCAGCTGCTTCGCAGCTGGGTCCCCCGAAGGCTTGAATTCTTGGCGCGTGGTCAGCAATGTGTAGGAAAAACTATAGAACGTGTCTTTCGCTCTTCCGCTGTCCTCTCAGCTGTTTGGAGAAATGGCAGTTCATGGATTTTTCATTTTGCTCAATCCTACTCCGCTTCTACGATTGATATCAACGATCCCCATATCCAAGCGATCCTGTGGTGTTTCCGCCACGATCGTTGGACTCCTGCCATGCATTCCAAGTTTCTTCACTTCCTCCTCACACACTATCACATACAAATTCATCCCCTTCTATGGAAGAAACTGCTTGAGCTTGCTGTGTCACAGGGAACTTTTCGTGTTAGTGACCAACATCTCAGTGCTGCCGAATGCGCTCGTCTCATGACCATCATGCTCCCGGACCTCGAACACACGTCCTTTTACCGTGTACCCTCACCGATGACCTTGAGAGCCTTCATATCTGCGCACTCGACGCCTGGGACATCATCCTTCACACCTGCACGCTGGGACTACTTGATGCAAATGCCGATTTTGGCTTGTAATGGTGGCATGGATATTTCACCTATCACACGAGAACATGTGCTCCTTACCATCGGTAGATTTGCCCTTACCGCCATCAATGACTGTCCATCATCGAACCTAGATCTATCGGATGCCCGGTGGCACATTGAACTTCTTAGTTGTGCTTTGTACCACTTCGGCACTGGCGAGCCTGAATGTCTTCTTCCTAACTCTTCATATGGTCTAATTGAAGAATCTCCTTTTATGAGTGCACTGTACGATTTCCTTCTTGCATTCATGCAAAGCTGTGTCTTCGTTCGTGAATTACCGCGCACTGGCATGCATAATCAGGTCCGCATGCTGAATGACTCTCTTCCGCGTGTTCTTCACATTTATCGCTATTTTTCTCAGTCAAATCAGCATTTTTCTTTCCCTTTGATACATAAACTTTTTGCGGTTTCTGTATCTCGCCTGCTCCCCAGTCATCTCTCACAAACACGAGTACCTGTTGATCTCATGCATAGTGTCTATATCCTCTGTGATATCTTGGCACACTCTCTGTCTCGAAGGTGCGAGGAAGGCATGCAGATCTTTGTTGAGGGTGACTGGATCCCATTAGCAGCTCCGATATGGATTGGGCACTCGGGTTATCCACATTCGCCCATCATGGAGGCTTATGTCTGTGGGTCTAGCATGCTGTTTAAACCCACAGTGTGCCAACTCCTTTCGGACTATCTCTACCAACCTCGAAATGTCGTTCTTGCCTTCATTACCATAATGAGGGACTCACAACACCTGAGGCAACTTGTCGAGCTAGATCCAACACATCCTTCCTGGATTGAATGTCTTTCTGTCATGCAGGCTGTCCTCCGCTGGTCTCGACGGCCACCTAACGACGTGACACAGTTTCCGTTAGAGGCCTATCTAGACGGAATGGTACTCCGATACCCTGTAGACCCCGATTTCATCGAAGATTCCTTCAGTCAGCTTCTACTACGAAAATGGAATGAAGATGGGTATGTTCAAGATTTTGAACAGGCTTTAAGCATATTGGAGGGGATTGTCGGAAAGGAGGTCGTAACCATATGAGGTCTACAGCTAGATATGATCACGAAGTCGAATCCGAAGTACTTCTTGGTGTATACGATAGACACTGGACCAAGTCATTGTGTGTAGTGGCACGGGGAAGGAGGTCCCGGGTCCGACGTCTCAACTTAGAAATGACGCCCTAGCGGGCCAAGTCGAAGAGTCGGAAGACTCGAAGGGGCATCCAGCGCATGTAAGGATTATAGATGTACGACATGCCTCCTCCCTTCCTAAACGGTGGTGTGCACAGTGTAGACACATTTTTGGACGTAGGGTAGGGTAGGTGATAGGAAGAATCAAAATGGAGAGATGCAGATGAGGGTGGAGGTGGTGTTTTCCGGCTTCGCATGGGTTGAGCGAATTGCTGCTCATACAAGCTCTTGTTCCTGATGGTCATTTCCGTATTCAGAATCTCTCTCGCGAGACGAACAATACCACACAGCGTGAAGCTTAAATAAACACGTCTTTGGCATCTTATCTGTTATCTTATCTAAGTGTGCCTGACCTTGACAGGCCTCTTTCATTTGAGTAAGCGCTCGAGGTTCACAGTTCGCGTCTGGTTAAGTGAAGACTGAGAACACGCGATTCACGATGTGGAGGACATCTTTAGCATTCATTGAACAGAAGCAGACATGGATTTCAAGTTATACAGAGAGCAAGTAATTGAGAAGTCGTCGTAATAATTCGTGACAAAAGATAACATGATAGTTGCAGGAGAGAAAACACGATGGGGAACCGTCTAGTGCTTAGGACGACGTTCCTTCTTCGGAGTAGGTTGGTGATACTCGTTCATCCTGTGATAGAGATTGATTAGACGTCTTGTGTTTCGAACTCGTGTCACTTACAGGTGATGTTGCCTTGAGGATCATCGAAATTAGGATCCCTGGGGTCCATCGCTTGCCCAGATAATTGTTGAGGCGCCATTGCATGCCTGGGAAGGACTTGTGTTAGTGAATTATTGATCTAACTCTGCGAGCACTTACATGTTCCGCATTGATTCACGGCTCATAAGGCCAGGATTAAATCCTTCAGAGGAGGGCATAGTATTGCCCTTGCAGCGAATGCGTGCTTGCGTAGCTAAACAAAGTCAAGCAGTTAAAACCTGAGAGCACGATAGACCCAAGTCGTGACATACGGTTGTCCCGGTGCCGGCATAAGGCTGGTCCTCGATGGATTGGCCGGATAGTAATTAGGCCCTGGGCTAGAAGGATGACGGTTACAACTAAAGTCACATCCACAATAAACACTTACGGCGACATCGTCGCACCCGGATACATGGAACCTGGAGCCAAAGAGGGCATCTGTGGGACGGGTGGCACTAGCGACGCAGCTGAAGCATGATGGGCTTGTCCACCATATTGGGGTCGTTGACTGTAAGGATAGACGCGAAGGTTATAACTAAAGTCACAGCAACAATAAACACTTACGGCGACGTCGTGGTACCTGGGTACATGGAACCTGGAGCCAAAGAGGGCATCTGTGGGACGGGCGGCACCAACGACGCAGCTGAAGGGTGATGTCCTTGCCCGCCATATTGGGGTTGTTGACTGTAAGGATACGACGCGCTCGGTGGCACGAGGGATGTATTCGAGCCTTGAAACACACTGCGGAGGCTACGGGGGCGCGGTTGTTGGGCAGAAGGATACGCTCCGTCATCGTGACTATGATATTACCCGATGTCAATATGCTCGTTTTTAATGTAGAACCAAGGAGAGGACATACACTCTTGTGAAGTGGGCACTATCCTTGTTTACCGACTTGGTGCTGGGGTTCGGGTGTCGGCTATACAACGAGGGCGGTGGCTGAGGCGCCAGGGAGTCATACGAGCCTCGGTTCCCCGAGTTGAACTGGACGGACTGGACCGAAGAGGTGTTGCTGCTGCCACCGCTTCCGCTGCCATAACTGGTACGAGTAGCGGAGGAGTCCACAGACGGTCTTCCGAAGGACATGTCCGGACCGTCTCAAGATGGCGCAATTCAGCATCTTGAACGCGACCGGCCTCCAGTTCCGCTTGAGCTACAGCCCTTCTCCTTTGATCGGATGCTCTCTACAACGAAGAAAGTGAATATATTATGACACTCTGAAAGAGAAACTGTACAGACGATGTATGAGTTCTGCAGAGCGCGGAGGTCACTTTGAGCAGTTGCTAGGGATGTGCGCGAAAAGCTGCTAGAAATGCGGTTCAAGAGGAGGGAAGTGGAGTTGAGGACATTCATTCTGTTTGTGCCGTCGACATCGATTTGTGTCCCGATAGAAGCTGCAATTCTGTGGACCCCATTTAGTCGAGAATAAGACGTGGAAGAGGAACGTACTGCTTTAAGTCATCCATGTGCCTCTGTTTTACTGTAGGTTGAAGAAATTTATCGTTCTTGATGTCGTTCGCCAATGCCGATAATGACGCCTTCAGAGTCCTTCTGAGCTCGCTGGACGAAGGTGGTTGCGCCATGGCTGGAGGATTCTGGCAGTAAGAGGGACCAGTAAGCTGTAGTGTATGGACGTCCCACAATGGCGACGAGGTGGGGTTTGGCCATCCTTTTAACGCGATATGAATCGAACCAAACCGAGCTTTTGCGGTAATTTAGTCTCCAGAAGGACCATCATAGTGGTCAAAGGACAACCCTGAGATCGCGAACTGCCACTGCCTGCCTAGGAGTAAATACATCCATGGAGATATCACCAAGTCATGATGTTTGTATACATTTGTCATTTCAGAGGCCCTTCCTTCTTCCACCATGGACCCTCGAAAATTGAGAGACCGAGATCACGATGAGGTGTTTTGGGTGTCCCATTACCGCTTCCTTGTGCAACGCGGATATGCACTTCCATCGCGCTATCATCCTGACTGGGTACCAATGCGCTTGAAACACAGATGGCGCGCGAAGACTACTCACCTGTGGTTTGGCGCCTTTGAAGACGAAGCCGTACCGCATGTAGGTATTCTCCGTCGTCCTCAATATCAGCTGACATTGTTTTAGTTTCTATGGGTGCGCGAGGCAGTTCGAACATCTGATGGACAAAGAGTAGTCATTAAATGCACCACAATATCTGAGTGGTCAGCATTGGAATATCTCACCGCACCAGAACGTGTAAATCATCCAGAAAACCACACAGTGCCTGTTCTCGACTCGTTTCCGGTACCGGGGGATGCGGATGGGCGACTATTTGTCGTCATGTTCTTCCTTCGAGAGTTTGATAATCCGCCATTTCATTGTCGAAAAGAATTTGTGCATGCATGTTCACAAATCGTCGAGGTACTTCATATCTTGCAAGTTTAGGCTACCACTGACGCCATCATGAAGGGCTTCCAATTCATGCATGATCAAAACGTCGCTCACGGGTGCGCTACTTTCGCTTCATTTGCAGCACTTGGAATTCATTGATGCTTAGGGACTCCTGTACTAAAAACTTTGTCATGGATTCTCGTGAGGTCTGTCCCAAAGGTTACCTTTTTGCTCGACCGAACACTGTGGATGGTAAAGCTCGCGTTCCCTACATTCATCGTTGCAGAGTTCCTTCTCCTGTTCGATATTATATCATCGATTTCGAAAGCTCGTTGCATTATCCGGCAGGAAAACCTACAGCTCGGACCGAAGGGGCTCGCTGTCAAGTCAAGACGTCGCCAGAATGGAATAGTGATGCACCATATAACCCTTTTCCGCTTGACGTGTACAACGTCGGCGCCTCGTTTCTGGACCTCTGTCAGGCAAGTCGGTAAACACGTGACGACGCGACTATTGATATCTAGCCTCAGGATTATGATTACGTCGGGCTAGAAGAGTTCATACCTATCTTTCGTGCTATGATGGCCTCAGACCCGTCAGTTCGGCCTACCTTTAGCGAAGTCCGCCACCGTCTGGATTGCCTCATTGCAACCAAGGACGACGTCTGGCTCGACGAGTGTATATGGCCTGCATTTGTCCAACAACCATCCCCTCGGCGCATTTGGGAAAAGTACCCACGGACTCTTATGCTATCGATCTGCTGACGAGTCTCTCATCTTATTCTCTTACTTATTACTGCTTTCGTGTTTGCTCTCTGTTAGCTATGAAACCCAATCACATCCCCATTGTACTTACCTGCTGCTGTTACGGGGATCTAGAAGTTTTGATTTAACAGCTCTCGCCGTCTATGCGACAGCGAGCTTCTTCTTGTCTGCATTCGGAACATGACTCGTTGACGGCGCCTCTGGAGTCTGAGACAGGGACGCCAAGGGGGGCATAGACGCCACACTGTCGCGTCCCTATAGGAGATCTCCTTCTACGATTCTAGCCGTACAGAGTGGGGAAAAAGGTTGAATTATTTAGAGCGTACCGTCTTCAGTTGGAAGTCCTTATAGCAATAGGTATTTGAAAGTCTCACGCCGCCATGATTCCGGAGATACTTGTCAATCCTCAAGAAGGCGCACTAGACAATACCCTTGAAAAATGAGGCACCCACTTTCGAAAATATGAAGAGTGGCATCCATTGTTCTCATCTCCTTCGAGGTTGCTTGCTATGTGCTTCATCAGTATCGATTGTTCCTCGAAATCAAACCGCAGCGCTTCGGGCGCAAATCACATACCTGCCTCGATACAAACACATGTTGTGATGGCCAACTGGTTCACTTAACAGCTATATACGTTCTGGGCAAGCGGGTCTTGTTCTACTCGAGGCGACCGTGTTCTCGGGATTTTCCCCTTTGTGAGGATTTTTTCGCTGCCGAGGTATGACTGGAAACTTCAGATCTCATCGTAGAACCACAATGGGAAATTCGATAAACGCCACACGAAAATTCAAGGGAGGGCAGAACGCGTGGCATAATTCATCAACGCGGCAGAGCGTAAGTCTGTTAATCCGCTCCTCACGCAGACCCCCGTTGACGACGAATGTGAGGCTGGCGTTCTTCCCCACTTACTTATACCATCACCACGCGCAATGCATATTTACCAGTCCTGTATTCCTCTCTTTACCTAACATCTTGATCCCAACTGACTGCACGATGCCGACTGCCCCTATGATCGACTTTTCAACAACCGACCTCGCGTCCTCGTATTCCGGCTTCGACGCCAAAATCATCAATAACGTATTGACGGAAGAAGAGTGCAAGGCGCTCGTTGACCTAGCCGCCTCGACCACAGGAGGATGGAAACCGGCTGCACTCCCCGCAGAGACAGCGGACAGCGTTCACTCCAACTTCCGTCACAGTGAAAGGATTGTCCGTGAAGATGAAGAGGTTGCCTCGATGCTATACCAGCGATTACGGCCATTTGTAGAGGAAGAAATTGGCGTCATACAGCCGAAGGGTAGATGGTGTGGCATCACTGGAAAGGTTGGACGAAAGCAGGGACCGACATGGACATTGTCGAGGTAGGACACATATTCCAGAATCTGGGGGCATTTCTAATCCTCCAACCCAGCGTCAATCCGCATTTGAGATTCCTTCGTTACGGTCCCGGCCACTTTTTCAAGCAACACTGCGATGGTCTAAACGAGTATGACGGCATGAAGTCCTTTGTAACATTGCATCTGTATCTTACAGACCGCGATTCCCTTCCATTGCAGGGGGCGGGCCTGGCAGGAGGATGTACACGTTTCTGGACTCCTGACAAAAGACACTTCTTGGACGTTGAACCCAAGGTCGGGCGCGTCCTTGTATTCCAACAGCGGATGCTCGTCCATAGCGGGGAAGAGGTGATGGAAGGAGTCAAGTATACGATGAGAAGCGACTTCATGTTCCAATCCTCCGAGTAGGTTGAATACTACGTCGATGATACCCTTATCATGATAAGCGCACGTTAGACAGAATTGAATTGTGATGCAGTCATTGGACGCGAGAAACGGTGAATATCGGCCTGTCTTTCGAACCAATAAGTGTCTATATGTGGCGCATCATTTTAGCATACACGTACCATATGATTTGTGCGCCAAAATAATGTCGCCAACCGACTTCATGTCTGTTCTCCATCATGGGCTCGACAAAGCCGTGATAGTATCTGAATGACTTACATCGAGTCTCTTCAGGCATGCGATCTTGATCTTCTCTTTCATCCCGCAAAAGTCGTGTCCTCTCGTTAGTACGTAGGCCGGGATTGGGAAATTTTACGCCACGAAGATTCATGAACGAACCTTCTAAGGATGCCCTACTATTCGAGACTTGCGTCGCGTGAACGCTGGGCAATCAAGTGAGATGTCCAAACTTTCAAGTTCACGCCTCTCAAATGTTCGTGCCAGACTGCGTACGGAAGCACCTAAACTGTAGGTAAGATTTGTGCATTTGGGACGTAACATCTTGGCCTGGGATATCAATGTTCTCGTCGTGCTTCAAAATGCTTTCGGCTTGCTTGTAACACAGGTAAAGCCAAGTCTATTGCCTTTGTTCTAGTGCGCGGCGTGCGCCTTCTCCTTTGCGATCTGCGCGGCGTACGGGTTTTTAGGGTCCGTAGCGTATTGGGGAGCTAGTCCAACATTGTCAATATATATTCCAAAACGGAGCCTAAACACGCACAGCGGACAGCCATGTCCTGAATAGCCGAAACACCGTAGATGGTGATAACTCCCGCCACCATGAAGGGCCACAAGGGCTTGAAGACCTGTTCGTTGACATGGTCAGTTCCGGGTCCGTGCGAGCATTTTACGGGCAACTTGCGGGTGTGGGCCATTTGCGAAGTCCAAGGAAGGCCATTGTCTGGAATATATGCGTTAATTGGGGTGCAGATGAGTAAAAAGAAGGGCGCACTGGGATGATGAGAGTCGGTGCTGGGTAGACTCGGAAAGGACCGCTCGACGCTGTTGGCACGTGTGGGAACTTTGGCGGAACCCTAACCTTAGGTCGCCTTACACCTTGACTTCCGCCGCCCGCGTCGTGAATGTATCCTGTCCATGCTACTTAGCACCCAAGAATTAACTGGACCATGAGCACTGGAGTATCGGCACCTGGAGTCAGGACATCACAGCCTTTCCCAAGTTTGAAACTGATCCGAGTTACAGTTCAGGTCCTTGACCTTTTTCGAGGAACAGGTTATCAAGGACGTGCACGATCTCGAGAGCACTCCAGATATCTTCAAGGCGCGCAAAGCAAACCATGCTGGGCTGGAATATATCCTCACCTTACTCGTAGGCTACACCGGAAATATCGACTATTGCGACATGCTCTTCTGGTGTACTCGTTGCGGACATTCATGGCAGCATACACCTCCTCAACAAGGACTTTGAATCCATAAACAGCTGGGTGGCCCATGTCGGAGGCCGGGTCACACATATGGCGGAACGACGGCGCGTTCTAGTGACGCTTGGCGTATGTATCACTCATATTCAGTGTAGATGAAGGAGTAACATTCAAACAGGAAGAAGACGCGGTCAGCTCGCCGTTACTCAAGATATGGGACCTGGAATCATCCGACAAGCGAACAGGCGCGCCTCGCCTTCTGCGTTCTGCAAAAGTGCAGCTCGGCAACCGACCACATCCCATTTCCACCCTTGCCCTGTCTGCCAACCTCTCTTACCTTGCTATCGGTCTAGGAGACGGTACCGTCCTTCTATACCGACATCTCGACCAATCCCTCGCATCCTCCTCATCCCTGACTTCCCTACCTAAACCCCGCACAGTACACGAATCACCTACCGAGCCTATAACAGGTCTCGGGTTCCGCGAAGTCACCGAAGACAGTCCCCACGTCTTTCTCTTTATCCTTACCGTAAACCATGTCCTCTCTTACCAGACGTCTGGCCGAGGCGCCGCCTCCGCCACGGTTATAGACGAAATCGGCGCGGGTCTCGGCTGCGCAACTATGGATCACCACGCAAAAGATCTCATCGTCGCCCGGGACGAAGCTATATACGCGTGTAGCCCCGAGGGTCGCGGGACGTGCTGGGCGGTCGAAGGCCACAAGTCGGCTATCCATACACACCAGAACTATTTGATCATCGTGTCGCCTCCCATTATCCCTACAGGAAGCCATCCCTCTGCGACTGTCCGCCATTTTTCAAATGTGGCGCACAATGCTGGGGATATGGATGCGTCGAAGGTGACGGTATTCGACCCGGACAATAAGATTACTGCGTATTCTGCCATGTTCAGCCAAGGCGCGCGACAGGTCATTTCGGCTTGGGGGAATATATATGTTCTCACTAATGATGGCGTGGTATGTGCTCCATTGTTTTACTTTCCTCTCCATCGTGCTCACTTTTCTTCAGCTTAAAGCTCTCATCGAGAAACCGACATCCGTGAAGCTTGACATGCTCTACAGCCGGTCGTTACTTCCGTTAGCTCTCAACTTGGCTAAAACACAGGGGCTCGATGAGGCCAGCGTTGCTGACATTCACCAACATTACGGCAATCAGCTCTACGCTAAAGGTGATTATGATGCTGCTATGCAGCAATTTGTGCAGACCATTGGCCATCTACAGCCAAGTTATGTGATTCGAAAGGTGTGCAGACAATTATTTTGTACATGTATGCGCACTGATGAACGTTCTTCTCTAGTTCCTCGACGCACAACGGATACACAACCTCGTTACCTATCTTCAGGAACTGCACTCACTTGGTCTAGCTAACGCCGATCATACAACGCTCTTATTAAACACGTACACCAAGCTGAAAGACGTGTCACGTCTAGACAGTTTCATAAAGACCGAATCCCGGCGGAACTCTTTAAATTCGGATGAGTTGCCTTTCGATTTGGACACAGCGATCAGAGTGTGTCGCCAGGCGGGGTACTTTGAGCATGCGTCATACCTTGCGAAGAAATATGAGCGGCACGAAGACTATTTGCGCATACAGATCGAGGATGCCGAGAATTATAAGGATGCCTTGTCATATCTTCGTAAATTGGGACCCGATGCGGTACGCCTTGTCGTCTCCTTTTGCATAGATTGCCTCACCTATTTCTCTAAAGACAGAGAGCAATCTCGCTCGTTATGGACGCGCGATGCTTGCAAATCTTCCAGTCGAAACGACCCAACTGCTCATCGATCTATGTACCATGTCAGCTAGCGGTACGCTCGCACCAGAGCCTGAAGATGTGCCTCCAGCTGTCGCTCGCGCGAACACCGCCGGTCCTTCTTACCTCTCATACCTAGCTTTGAACAGAAACTCTATTGTTGCGGAGATTCCCATCCCACCCTCTCCATCCATCAAGACCGTCAAGATGAATGACCCTGTATCTCGCAGAGGTTCGTTACACGAAGGCTCCCGACCGCCCACCCTCCCCCCGCTCTTCCGCCTCCGCCTAAACCCGTCAAACGTCTGTCGCCGCGTCTGTACTTTGCCCACTTTGTTGATCACATGGACCAATTCGTGTTGTTCCTCGAGACGGTGGCGAGGCGGCGGTGGGGCCAGACCGTGAACGTTGATCCCGGCTCGCCCTTCGAGCCTCCGCTGGAGCCACCTGCGGACGTTCAAGCTGACCGGGAGGACCAGGTCGCGGTATGGAATACACTGTTGGAGTTGTATCTGACTCTGGGAGATGATGATGCGGAGGCGAGGAAGAACCGGGAGAAGGGGATGAGAGTGCTTCAGAGTTCGACGATCCCCTACGACCCGACGCATGCCCTGATATTGTGCGCTACGAGAGGCTATACGGAGGGCCTGGTTCTATTATGGGAACACATGGGCATGTACGAGGATGTGCTCCGGTTCTGGATGGACAAGGATAAAGAGGGGGACCGCGAGGCGTCGGCGGAGGTGGTGCGGCAGCTGAAGGCGTACGGGCGCGCGCATCCGCATTTGTACCCGTTGGTGTTGCGGTTCTTGACGTCGTCGGGGGAGCTGCTGGGGCGGCATCAGCAGGATGTGAGGGATGTGCTGGAGCATATTAATAGGGAGAGCATTATGCCGCCGTTGGGGGTGATACAGGTGCTGAGTCGGAACGGGGTGGCTAGTGTGGGGCTGGTGAAGGAGTGGATGATGACGCGGATCAAGGAGGCGCGGGATGAGATTCAGGCTGTGAGTTGGAGGTTTTTGTTTTTGTGTGTTGTATTGACGATGGTGTTTTTTAGGACCAGGAATGGACGGCTTCGTATAGGATGGAGACGGCGGCGAAGCTGCGGCAGGTCGAGGATCTGTCGGATCCCGAGCACCCGCGGGTGTTCCATGTTACGCGGTGCACGTCGTGTGGCGGGCAGCTTGATCTCCCGAGTGTGCACTTTATGTGTAATCACAGTTATCATCAACGGTGCGGGTTCTTTCTCTCTCTATAATAATCGTACTCATGCGTTAATCTGGAAGATGCCTGCCGGACAACGAGACGGAGTGTCCGAATTGTGCGCGCGAGTATGGGATGATTCGGGAGATTAGGCGGAATAATGAGCGGTTGGCGGATCAGCATGATGTGTTTTTGGAGGAGGTGAGGGATGATGGGTTCAAGGCTGTTGCGGAGGGGTTCGGTCGGGGTGCGTTGAATTGGGCGAGGGTGGAGGAGGTTTCTGGTTGATCTTTGTTTTAGCGAGATAAGTATACTATCTGACTCACGGTGGGGGTACACTTTCTCAGGTGAGGCTGAAGTGACAGAGGTAGGAGGTTTTGCTGCAAGTAAAAGGAGAGTGTGGCGTCTGAAATTGCCACCTCCGCCGCTCTCAACACGACATCAAAAGCTGCTTGAATACACAGGCGTTAAGTCTTATTTCTGTTGCCAACATCGACCAGTAAAAAGTGTACGACTCTGAATCTCGGAGCCTGGAGTCTCGACCTCGTTACTCCTCTCCGTGAGCGAGTGGGAATCAACGAGAGTCTGCGTGAGAAGCGGGTTAACCGACTTAGGCTCTGCGTTGATGAATTATGCCACACGTTCTGCCCCTCACTTGAATTTTTCGTGTGGCGTTTATCGAATGTCCCATTGCGAGATCTGAAGTTTCCAGTCATACCTCGGGAACGAAAAATCTTCACAAAGGGGGAAAACCCGAGAACACACGGTAGAACAAGACCCGCTTTCCCAGAACGTATATAGCTGTTAAGTGAACCAGTTGGCCATCACAACACGCGTTTGTATCGCGGCAGGTATGTGATTTGGCGCCCACGGCTTGATTTCGGGGAACAATCGATACTGATGAAGCACATAGCAAGCAACCTCGAAGGAGATAAGAACAATGGATGCTCTTCAAATTTTTGAAAGTGGATGCCTCGTTTTCAAGTATCTCCGGAATCATGGGCAATTGCGCGGCGTGAGACCTTCAAATACCTGACTTCCAACTGAAGACGGTACGCTCTAAATTATTCAGCCTTTTCCCCACTCTGTACGGCTAGAATCGTAGAAGGAGATCTCCTATAGGGACGCGACGGTGTGGCGTCTAAGCAGGCCTTGGCGTCCCTGTCTCAGACTCCAGAGGCATCGCCGTCAACGAGTCATTTTCTGAATGCAGACAAGAAGAAGCTCGCTGTCGACATAGACTGCGAGAGCTGTTAAATCAAAACTTCTAGATCCCCGTAACAGCAGGAGGTACAATGGGGATTATGTGATTCATAGGTAACAGAGAGCAAACACGAAAGCAGTAATAAGGAAGCGAATAAGATGAAGAAGACAAGAGACTCGTCAGCAGATCGATAGCATAAGAGTCCGTGGGTACTTTTCCCAAATGCGCCGAATAAGTGGGGATGGTTGTTGCACAAATGCAGGCCATATACACTCGTCGAGCCAGACGTCGTCCTTGGTTGCAATGAGGGAATCCAGACGGTGGCGGACTTCGCTAAAGGTAGGCCGAACTGACGGGTCTGAGGCCATCATAGCACGGAAGATAGGTATGAACTCTTCTAGCCCGACGTAATCATAATCCTGAGGCTAGATATCAATAGTCGCGTCGTCAACGTGTTTACCGACTTGCCTGACAGAGGTCCAGAAACGAGGCGCCGACGTTGTACGCGTCAAGCGGAAAAGGGTTATATGGTGCATCACTATTCCATTCTGGCGACGTCTTGACTTGACAGCGAGCCCCTTCGGTCCGAGCTGTAGGTTTTCCTACTGGATAATGCAACGAGCTTTCGAAATCGATGATATAATATCGAACAGGAGAAGGAACTCTGCAACGATGAACGTAGGGAACGCGAGCTTTACCATCCACAGTGTTCGGTCGAGCAAAAAGGTAACCGTTGGGACAGACCTCACGAGAATCCATGACAAAGTTTTTAGTACAGGAGTCCCTAAGCATCAATGAATTCCAAGTGCTGCAAATGAAGCGAAAGTAGCGCACCCGTGAGCGACGTTTTGATCATGCATGAATTGGAAGCCCTTTATGATGGCGTCAGTGGTAGCCTGAACTTGCAAGATATGAAGTACCTCGACGATTTGTGAACATGCATGCACAAATTCTTTTCGACAATGAAATGGCGGATTATCAAACTCTCGAAGGAAGAGCATGACGACAAATAGTCGCCCGTCCGCATCCCCCGGTACAGGAAACGAGTCGAGAACAGGCACTGTGTGGTTTTCTGGATGATTTACACGTTCTGGTGCGGTGAGATACTCCAATGCTGACCACTCAGATATTGTGGTGCATTTAATGACTACTCTTTGTCCATCAGACGTTCGAATTGCCTCGCGCACCCATAGAAACTAAAACAATGTCAGCAGATATTGAGGACGACGGAGAATACCTACATGCGGTACGGCTTCGTCTTCAAAGGCGCCAAACCACAGGTGAGCAGTCTTCGCGCGCCATCTGTGTTTCAAGCGCATTGGTACCCAGTCAGGATGATAGCGCGATGGAAGTGCGTATCCGCGTTGCACAAGGAAGCGGTAATGGGAAACCCAAAACACCTCATCGTGATCTCGGTCTCTCAATTTTCGTGGGTCCATGGTGGAAGAAGGAAGGGCCTCTGAAATGACAAATGTATACAAACATTCCTTTTGTGATATCTCCAAAGTCAATGTTGTAGAACGGGTTGATTGCTTGGTGTCAACGAGAGTCTGCGAGAGGAGCGGATTAACAGACTTACTACGCTCTGCGCTGATAAATTATGCCACACGTTCTCCGAACGCCCTCCCTTGAATTTCCGTGTGGCGTTTATCGAATTTCCCATTGTGGTTCTACGATGAGATTTGAACTTTCCAGTCATACTCGGCAGCCTCGAAAAATCCTCACAAAGGGAAAATCCCGAGAACACGGTCACTCGTGGCGGCCTCGAGTAGAACAAGACCCGCTTGCCCAGAACGTATATAGCTGTTAAGTGGACCAGTTGGCCATCACAACACGTGTTTGTATCGAGGCAGGTATGGTGATTTGGCGCCCACGGAAGCGCCGCGGTTTGATCTTGTGGAACAATCGATACTAATGTAGCATGCCTGACATAGCAAGCAAGCTCGAAGGAGAAGGACAATAGTAGATGATATTCATATTGTCGGAAGTGTATACCTCGTTGTCCTGGCATCGCCTTGTGCAATTCGTGCCGTTCATAGACAGTTCGCATTCGTCGGGCTTTTGACGCTCAAACCACTCACAGAACAGAAGAAGAAGGCCTCTCGAAATTGGCTGATGGGTGTACATTCTCAGGCGAGGTGAAAGAGGTAGGAGGTTTGCTTCAAGTAAAGGACAGTGTGGCGTCTATCACTGTCAGCCGGGCTGTCTATTGATCGGCACAAAGGTGAACAGACTTCTTTGGCCGCCGCTTCGTGATGATTTCATCCTGGGAACAGAACCATACATGGAGCTCCGAGAAGGGTCAGTGAATGGTTAAAAGGGCGTCACTTAAATCGTTACCGACGGGAGTCATGTCCTGAGAGGTCCTGAGGCTGTGGAATGCGAGAAACCCCATTTTCGTCTTAGAAGCGCATGTTCACCTTCCAGTATTCAATACTAGCCACTTATCCCGAATAGAAAAGAGCTGTTAAGGGATCCAGTAGGGTCTCCTGATTGCGGGTTCGTGGTGCTTTCAAGTTATGAGAGTGGAAGCAGCATCGGAGGTATTAATCGATTGATTCAAATCGTAGACAGATCGCAAGTACAAAGCAATAATGCAAACACGAGGAATGGAGTGAAATTCAGTAGATCTTTGGCCAGAATCGTCGAACTGCTGGCGATGGCGGCGGGCCGTCGCTTTTCTCCCAGACCAGACCGTGGAACCAAATTTCATCCTTCGTTTTCAGAAAGGACTCCAAGCGATGGACAACCTCGTTAACAGTAGGCCGAGAAGAAGGACGCACATCGGTCATATCCTGGAAGATTGGAACAAACTCTTCTAGGCCGAAGTAAGAATCTGGCTGCAGGAAAGAATCAGTTGACGGTCATCAAGGTATGTCGAGATAGAGATGGACGTACTCCAGTACCGCAAATCTCCACAAATGTAGTCCCGACATTGTAAACATCGAGTTGAAAAGGATTATATCGCTCGTCACTATTCCACTCTGGCGACGTCTTGATTTGACAGCGAGCGTCACGGGCTCGTGCCGTGGCCCTACCATTTGGATAATGGGAGGAACATTCAAAGTCGATGAGATAATATCGAAGGGGGGAAGGGACTCGGCAACGATGAACATATGGCACCGGTTTCTTGCAGTCCATGGTATGTGGACGAGCGAAAAGGTAGCCCTTGGGACACACTTCGCTTGAGTCCATAAGGAAGTTCATGGTGCATGAATCTCTAAGTGGCGGACACTATTAGCACCATTCCTTAGGGATCTTACAATAATGACGCACCCATGGGAAACATTAAGATTGTGCATGAAATTGAGACCCTACGGTTTGGTGGTCAGTCGCAGAATACAAAGGCACAAACAAACGTTACCTCAAGAATCTGAGAACACGCCTCCGAAAACTCCTTTCGACAATGGAAGTTCGGGTTATTGAAGTTCCGGAGGAAAGGCATGACAACGAAGACTCTGCCGTGACACTCTCCTGGAACAGGAAACGAGTCGAGCACTGGAACTGTATGATTTTCCGGAAGACTGAAAAGGTCTGGCTTGGTGAGGTACTCTGTAATCGACCACTCGCGCGCGGTCATAGATTTGATCACGACTCTGCGAGAATCAGACTTTCTAACTGCCTCTCGCACCCATGAACACTACAATGAGATTAAGTCCTGGTCGAGCGAATTATACATGGAAAGTACGTACGTACGGTGTTACCTCATCCGGAAATGACCCAAATCTTGAACGCGTAGTATTTGCAAGCCATCTGTGTTTCAATCGCATCGGCACCCAGTCAGGATGATAACGTGACGGAAGAGTATAACCACGATCCACCAGGAAATGATAATGAGATACCCAGAATTGCTCGTCTGTTCGTTTTTCTCTCTTTTCGTGTGCTCCCAGATCCATAGTCCTAGTGATGTCGCTCAAGGATGAAGGAAAACGTTGAACACGTTGCGGTCGAAGGACATCAACTTACTGGCAAGCGTGCACAAACAACCAGCCCCTTCTTGATAACTCCTTGTGGCATTCCAGTCATTGCAGTAACTGCTGTTTCCCGGATTGACTGGCCTTTGTCCTTCTTTCCATCATGATTTGTATCTGCCCGATTACTGTAACCGTAGACCGGCTCGGTTCGATTTGGTCTATGTTTCTCGTCTATAAAGCAATGCTCGATGGCTCATTATATCCTAACTGCAAACTTCCCTACGACGCTACTGCTTGCATAAAGTGCAGGATGGACGACCCAGACTCTACGAGCAACCTCAGACGCACCCTAAGGGCATCCTTGGCCGCACTTCGAGAAGCTATTCGTCACGATGCATACCTTGATGATCAACGAAAGAGCGAATTTCTTGAGGAGCTGAAAGGGTATGGCTCATCTCACCGCAATGAAATCGGGCTAATTCGCACATGCAGTGTTATGGGTGATATTGGAGCGAACCCTTCTCCTTGGCTAGTCGTGCTAAATCCATGCCACCAGGAAACGGTATACGGCTCTTGCTTTCCTCCTGCAGCTGCCGAAGATCAAGCTCGATGTTCCGCCCAACTTTTAGTACACGCGAGTTTTGCAAAAGCGTGAGAAGTTGAGCAGGGAAGTGGCCCGCCGCAATATGTTCACTCAACTATTGTATATAAGCTTTAGTACGAGTCTGTATGACAAGATTAAGGGTGCTGTACTTACTTGAAGGATCCAAATATTATCGCGTGTCGCGATTTGGACAATCGCCGTAGAACGACGGTTCGGAACATTCCGTCTTCGTGCCTCCAGGTCAACATTCCACTCTGTGTCCAAAGCAATATACATTTTCTCCGACTCGTCCTCTGACAACGAGGCAACTAACGAAAGCACAACATCCTCGATCTGTGAAAGAGACTTCTTGACATGAATCTGGACACCCGTAGGGATTTCAAGTTTGGGAAGATTGTCGAACTTTGTGACTGGACGTATGCCATCCCGAAGCGAAGGAAGGGCTGTCTCAAGAAAGTCCTTGTCAGACATGTTATCTGTGAAGACGATGCGGGGCCTAGGGAGTCCGTATTTTTCGCAAGACTCCCACATACGCGTCAGGGCTATCACGAATTGCGAGTGCGCCTTTGTTGGCACCAGTGCGCAAATACGTATCTGGCCCTTCTCGTTCGTCATTGTGAGAAGACCAACAAATATACGTTCACCGTTAATGATGGCCATCATTTTACAAGTCTATGATTTGATGTTAAGCATTAATATTATCATGAAGCACAGTGCCTACCTTGTAGCTATGATCTATAGCATCAATCTCGCAACTCAGAAGCGCCGTGTGCTGATTGAATTCAGGCTCATGCACCTCGATAAAATTATCATACATGTCTCGAAACCACCCGCCAGACGGCAAAGCAGCCTGAAACTCAGAATCATCGAATGAAGGAAATGGTGTATACTTCGCGACGGCCATTGTTAGCGCGCAATGATTGTCTGGAGATAGGTTACTTCAAGTTGCTCGTGTCGCCGACGATGCATGACACGAACACTATCAGCAAACTGTGTCGCACCCATGCCATTGTGAAAACAGCGGCGCATGAAGGCGAAGAGTCGTGTTGAGATTCCACTTCGCCATGAACAGTGAGCGGGGAATTGAGATGCAAGGACGGGGGAAAGGGCCTCGAGAACAAGTGGATCCCAACTCGGCATGGTAACATTGCATTCATTACACTGGTATCGTGCACCCATTAACCAATAACAATCCTCCAAATCCACAACGCGACGAGGCCGTGTACCAAAGCTGTGGCGAATCAGGTTGCCGCCCTTTCCCTTGCACTTCGGCCCATGACATTTCACAGGAGTGCCCTTTTCGATAAGGACGAGCGGATCCCAATAGAAATAGCGTGGTGTGAGAAGAGCAGAGGGGAGAATGGTCTCGCGTTGGAGCAGGAAGAAGGGATCAGTGTAAGGCATTTGGAATGACCCCAATTTATCGTAGATCGTGACGCGTCGGCTGCTGCCTTGCCCTATGACGGACTTGCGCACCGCATCCATATGCGCTTCAAATCCCACCATGACATGACGTGGCGGCGGACGAGTATTTAGTGACGCTGACGCGTTGTCCTCGTCGATTGGGGCCTGGCGAGCATCAACAATGTCATCGGGCTCATCAGGCTCATCTTCCACATCGGGGGAGTTACCGTCGTTGACGATACCAGGTTCGGTCAAGCCAGGAAGGATATTTTCATCGGGAGGTGAAGATACGGGTGGACGGGCGATGACATCGTCCCGGGGTGCAGAAGAGGCTGCAGGAATATTGAGATTCGAATTGGACATTGTCGAGGCTGAGAAGAAGACAGGCGCCGCTTTGAGATGCGAGTGTATGCCGTGAATTGTCTGAAAAAAGGTACTTATCAGCCTTAGTAGATCAGTCTTCGGAATAAGATGAATACCGTGTCAAGTAACGGGCGAACTTTTCCCGGCTTCCAGCGTCGAGTAGTGCCTGTATCTGTCGCAGGCACCACAGCATCGACAGGCGTCTTCCTTGGTCGACCGCGCTTCCGCTTCACAGGCGGCTCGGAGGTTCCAGTAATGAGGACCTCCTTGCGGGGCCGCCCAAGCTTCTTCTTGGGTTTCGGGATGCTTGCTGAGACGTCTTTTCGGGGACGACCGCGCTTTCGCTTAACAGGCGGCTGTGGTGGCGATGGTGGTGCTCCGTGGTCGTCGCCGTGGTCAGCCGCTACAAAGTCCTGAGAATGAGTATGCCTCGAGGATAGATTACATAAGTAACATACCGGGAAGAGTTTTGGGACAAGAGAGAGTGCTTCCTGATGCAGCACCAGAGGGTACAAGCGAAAGTGCAGGAAGAGGACTAAGCCGGTCAGACTCGGGGACCATGCGGGGAGATTGGGGCATTGAATGATAGGAGACTGCATAAAGGTCAGAAATGTAAGTATCAGCAGAACGTAATGCAGTACCTACTGCTGCTGTACTAAAAAAATAGCGGAAACATCAGAAGTCGCGTCAAGACGCGCTCCAAACGTGTTCTAAAAGATCCCGGAGACGTCACTTCAAGCAAGGAAGAAAACAGTGCAGAGACGGTGCCCGAAGTTGACCAGATTCAGAAGTCGCGTCAAAAATTTGAGAAAAATCTGTATATAGCAGAAAACAATGCTAGAAGTTGAACGGGTACGAGAATCGCGCGTTGATACACGGAGGAGAAGCTGCGGGGTGTAAGTGTACAGGTTGTCGTGGGAGTAAACTACTGAATATGGTGCGCACGCGAGATTCAAACTCCGAACGGTAGGATAGGATAAGCACCCACGAGCATGATCAGCGAGCCCACAGCTTAGGTATCTATGATGAATACGCGATCCGAACCCGATAGTTCGAACTGGGCGGACATGGGCCAGCGTAGTCCCCACTATTACTACATACGGCATCACCGGTACCTTCTTGACAGATCATCGATGGTTTCAACATGTGTAGTGCGGTGGGTTTCCTTTTGAGTGCTCCTTTGTGGACTGTATTTTTTCCACGTGTGGTGCATCGCATGTCATTGTCAGTTCAGAAGACTCGGACCCAGTTCTTCCCGTGAATGCACTCAGTCTGTCTGGAGACTTTTCTTCGATCACCTGTGTTTTCAGTAAAGGAGGCTCGTCGTATACGAGTCGCAGACTATGTCACAATCATTACAGGAAAGATGCCCGTCTGCATCATGTCCGCTGCGCGCGCAGGATTAGGATCGAGATTGATTGTGGCTGAGCCCTTCATAGGATGTTTACACAGTAAGAGCTAAGTCTGTGCTGGTCTTCGCCATCATGATCTCGGCGACGAAGCTATGGAAAGTTCCGACATCCTTGACAGCGGTGACCTAACAGGGTGGCAGCGTAGATATATGAGCATCCCAGTGTTAATAAGATTGCCCAAAGACGGAGACGTACGTCGTTCCGATGTCGAACGCGATATCGATCCTTGACGCGCTCACCAACTTGCGCTTCGTCCCGTTGTACTGTGTAGTGATCCAAGCCAGCCGTGTTTGTACGGAAGCTGTTGTTCCAAAGTAGCATTGTTCCATAGAAGAAGAATGGCATCCCAGCGATTGTTGGTTCAACCGCCAGGTTCTGCACCACGTGTGTGTCCGGTCACACGTTGCAGAGCCCCACTGCCGTCCACGTTTTGAACGGCCTGAACCGCAGTCGCGCGCTTCAGGACAGTGGGGGGTTTTGGACGCTGATCCTGCCATGGAAATCAGCATCCTTCTACGGACGACCACAGTGGAACGCGCGACAGCGCATCACACTGGGCACATGAACCACACCTCGACGCGCGCGCAGCAAGCCGACAACAATGTTATCACCTCTCGAGGGCGGAGCAGAACTCAAAGCGGCGAACTCCACCTTGAGAAATGTTGTGAGGTCGCACAGTGTTTATTATCCGGTAGAAATCCCGGGTGTTGAGGCAGAGCCCCAAATGCTCGAACATCAAAGACAATAGACCTTGGAAGAATATTCTCCTATTTACTTGCCAGCGAGCTCTTGAATTAATGAGAGGAAAAGAGATATTCTTGCTAGGATTCCTGGGATCGAGGAAATGGCTTTTGGTCTTGGAGGAGCAGCCGAAATGTACGCCACTCGTCAGTGCCGGACTTGGCCAACGTGAAGGCGTAGACGCTGAGAGGGTGACATCGAGAAAAGAAACGAGAGACTCGGTATATGAAAAGCCTGTGAGAGATGGGCTGTGACCGTCATGCACGAGTAGTAGTTCCTAGCGTGAGACTGGTGTGAGATGCATCGAGAAATCACGCTTGGTGTAGCGACAGTAACGAATGTTCAACGAGGTCGAGAGGTGGGGTGAGTTCAAAGACGTGCGTCGGCGACTGCCTAATCCGCTACCGCCTTCCATATTAGGAACTTACTCACCCTGACTCCAACTATACAGTAACTTGGATTCAACCACCATCACGTCTATGGATTCATTCGACAATTTTCAGTATGACTCGGCCTCCTCCTACGGTGGGATGGGCCTCGTCGACGATACTTCGAGTGTGTACACCGCTGGCACACAAGACCAGGACAACGACAATGCATCCAGCGTGGATCTGTCCAGTCTTTCCATCTCCGAGTACAATGGCCCTGCGAGCAACGGGCACGGCCATGCTCACAACAACCTTTCTATTGTGGCTGGGGAAGATTTTGATGGCGTTCTGGATGACCTCAAGGACGTGGATTTGCCGCCTCACGCCTGCAGGTTTGTTATTCATTCGCCACATCCGGATTCTACTAACTCGTTCACAGCTACTGCGGCATTCACTCGCCTGCCTCTGTCGTCAAATGCCTCATCTGCGCCAAGTGGTTCTGCAACTCGCGCGGCAACACCTCGGCGTCCCACATCGTCAATCATCTTGTGCGCGCCAAACACAAGGAAGTCATCCTCCACGCAGAGAGCCCTTTGGGAGAGACGACGCCTGAGTGTTACAATTGCGGCAGCAAGAACGTGTTTATGCTGGGATTCATACCAGCCAAAAGCGACACCGTCGTCGTCCTTCTTTGTCGGTCCGTTCCCATCTTCATATACAAAATTCATTATCTCATCTATATTACAGCCAACCGTGCGCTGCTGTGAGCAAAGACATCTCCTGGAACGCGGCCCTTTGGTCGCCGCTGATCGATGACCGCTCCTTCCTCTCGTGGCTCGTCAAGCCGCCCAGCGAAACGGAGCAGCTTCGTTCGCGTCAGATCTCCTTCGCTCAGATTAACCGCCTTGAGGACCTCTGGCGCGAGAATGCCAACGCCACACTGGCTGACCTTGAGAAGCCTGGCGCGGACGACGAGCCCCAACCCATCCTCCCACGCTATGAGGACGCGTACCAGTACCAGAATATATTTGGTCCGCTGGTTAAGATCGAGGCCGACTATGATAAGAGGCTCAAGGAAAGCCAGACCCAGACCGATATCACCGTTCGCTGGGATTTGGGTCTTAATCAGAAGCGAGTGGCGTGGTTTGGGCTGCCCAAATTGGAGAGCGGAGAGGTGCGCTTGGCGGTGGGCGATGAGCTGCGTCTGCGTTATTCGGGTGAGCTCCACAAGGCCTGGGAGGGCGTTGGTCATGTCATCAAGATTCCCAACAACGTCTCTGACGAGATTGGGCTGGAGCTCAGAAGGACCGATGGTGTCCCGACCGAATGCACCCATAACTTTTCCGCCGACTTTGTTTGGAAGTCGACGAGCTTTGACAGGATGCAATTGGCGATGAAGACCTTCGCCGTCGATGAGAAAAGTGTTAGCGGTTACATTGTGTGTATATTCCTCCCCACAACTTAACAGAGTACTAATATCCCGTCAGTATCACAAATTGCTTGGGCACGAACTCGAGCCCCAAGTTCTACGCACGCAGATGCCGAAGCGCTTCTCTGCGCCTGGTCTCCCCGAACTTAACCACTCGCAGATGTATGCCGTCAAGAGCGTACTTCAAAAGCCCATCAGCCTTATCCAGGGCCCGCCTGGCACAGGCAAGACCGTCACATCCGCCTCTGTCGTATATCATCTCGCCAAAATGAACCCGGGCCAGGTTCTCGTCTGCGCGCCATCCAACGTTGCCGTCGACCAGCTCACCGAAAAGATTCACATCACGGGCCTCAAAGTTGTCCGGCTCACTGCCAAGTCGCGAGAGGCGCTCGACTCGAGTGTCGCGTACTTGACGCTGCACCAGCAGGTCGACAATAGTACGACACACGTGGAGCTGCAGAAGCTCATCCAGCTCAAGACGGAGCAGGGGGAGCTGAGCAGTAATGATGAGCGCAAGTATAAGACGCTGATTAGGCAGTGTGAGAAGGAGATTCTAAGTAAGGCGGATGTGATCTGTTGTACATGCGTGGGAGCAGGAGATCCCAGGTTGAGTAAACTTAAGTTTAGGACGGTGTTGATTGATGAAGCCACGCAGGCGGCTGAGCCAGGTGAGAGCCTCGCTTTTGCAACTGACTGTGTTTTGATCATGTAAAACAGAGTGCATGATCCCGTTGGTTTTGGGTTGTAAACAGGTTGTGCTCGTCGGCGACCACCAGGTGCGGATCATTTCCATGTATTCATTGCTTTTGACTTATACTTGTTTCGTATAGCAATTGGGCCCCGTCATCATGAACAAGAAAGCTGCGCGCGCTGGGTTGACACAGTCGCTCTTTGAGCGGCTCGTGCTACTCGGCAATCGTCCCATCCGCTTGCAGGTACAGTATCGCATGCATCCATGCTTGTCAGAGTTCCCCTCGAACATGTTCTACGAAGGAACCTTGCAGAACGGTGTCACCGCGCCGGAGCGCCTCAGGAAGAATGTAGACTTCCCGTGGCCAGTGCCCGACACGCCTATGTTCTTTTACCAGAACCTCGGGCAGGAGGAGATATCGAGCAGCGGAACGTCCTTCCTTAACAGGTGTGTTTTAGCGCCTTCTGTCGTTATGAATACTGACAGATGATTGTTAGGACTGAGGCGTCGAATGTGGAAAAGATTGTGACCAAGTTTTTCAAGTCGGGTGTTGTACCTGGCCAGATTGGGGTGGTAACCCCATACGAGGGGCAGCGATCGTATATCGTGAACTATATGCAGTTTAACGGGTCGTTGAAGAAGGACCTCTACAAGGAGATCGAGGTGGCCAGCGTGGATGCCTTCCAGGGACGAGAGAAGGATTATATCATTCTCAGTTGTGTGAGGAGCAATGAGCACCAGGGTATTGGATTCTTGAACGATCCGCGGCGGTTGAACGTCGCACTCACGCGAGCCAAGTATGGAGTGGTTATTCTGGGTAATCCAAAGGTGCTGAGCAAGGTGTGTTTTTCTTCTTTGGCTCCCTTGATTTTTTCATATGAATATTTGGGATTCTAGCACCCGTTGTGGCATTACCTTTTAACACACTATAAGGAGAAGGAGTGTCTTGTTGAGGGCCCACTCAACAACCTCCAACCGAGTATGATCCAGTTCAGCAAGCCCAGACGCACGCTCGTGAAATCTATGGACCAATTCCGTCGCCATGAGACGAGCGCAGGGATTATCTCGGGGGAGCTGGACCCAGTGCTGGTGGAATGGGAGATGGTACATCTCTTTGCTCACGATATTGCACTCACATAGCTAACATCATAGTAGGCCGTCGCTCGGGTACGCCCAGCCGCTTCGACGCGTCATTCTACCGCACACACGACACCCTTGGGTACATCCCCTCTGACGTGCAGTCCCTGCGCTCGCAGGCGACGTACTCTTCCGGGATGCCCTCGTTTGGTTTCGGGATGGGAATGGGGATGGGCAAGCGCACGACGAGTTACGCGTCGTCCATCATCTCGCAGGAGCCGTCGTCGTCGTCTATCGTGGCGGCGGCGGGCTCGCGTTCAGCCAGAGCGACCGCCTGAGCCAATACGACGAGCTGGACTACAAGAGCCAGGACGACGCTGGCGAGTTTGATGATGTCAAGAGCCAGTATGCTGGGACGCAGAGCGGGGTTACGGTGTTTTAGCATTTGAGAGAGAGAGTGCCCTCTTGAACGTAACCAGGACCTGGATTTCCTGCTGCAAGCCCCTCCCACCACCCCTCCGAGCATCCCGCCCGCCGCCGCCGCCGGCATCTTTGTCTCGGTTTTGACAATCACACCGCTGAGGTGCAGTTCGTCCTCCGACTGCTCAAGTACGATACGATACGCGTCGACTTGTGTGTGTGCATTAGTGTTTTGATGCGTGTACTTATGGATATATGATGACAATGATTATGGTGTATGCTTCCCTCAGTATGTTTGGCTTGGGTCTGTTCTTGCGTGGCGTAATTATTGTACTGTATGCTGTGCTGTTTCAATATCCGTTAACAGCTGTGACCATTCTCCGGTGCTGCATCAAGGACTCAAGATTAACCTCGGAGTATGAGGATGATGAACTTCGTGCAAGACTGGACAATGTTAGTTAATGAGCCCAAGCCGGCAGGCCACGTGGACCGTAGCGTGATCGTGATCGTGATCGCGGGCGTTGCGGCTCTTGCTCTCCGCGTCCATCTGTCCTGATCCCGACTGCACTCAGCGCACTGGGATATTTTCAGCTTTTCTTTGTTCAACGACGAGCAGGACTACGTCTCTTACAACATGGGAGTGGACTTGAACGTAGTTCGAAGTTCAATTGCCACGATGCGGCTCTAGCGTTTCATGAATCGTAGCGAGGCGATTCTGGCCTCTGCTAAATGAGCACCTCGTGATTCCTTGTGATCAATCAGAATTAGAAAACGGTACGCAGGACGACGTGCTTGGGCTGTAGAGTAGGCTTTAGTGGGCCTCGTACAGGTTGTATATATGCAGGATAAAAGCCGAAGAGAAAAGAGATTTCCTCGCTTTCAATTTCCGATCGTTCCGCATCCCTTGCGGCGATCAATGACAAGAAGACGAGGGTCAATATGTGCGTGTATAATATACTATAAAGTCTGCTTCCCTCTCCCCGTTTCTCTCTATTCGTTTTGGCGAATACCCCCACATTCTTTTCCCTACCCTAATATTTACGATGAACAACTTATTTTCTCTTTCGAGCGCTGTCCTCCTGGCAGCCACCATGGTCTCTGCCCAGGTGCCCAAGTTCGTTAATTTTCCTTGGCGCTGAACGCGGAATATTGGACTGACATCATGAACAGCTACCGTGGAGAGGTTCTCCTCGAGCCCGGTATCAACTCTGGTGAGTAGAGTCCACGTACGCGAAGGCGATCCTCTGACACGACGCAGGTAAATGTATGACCGCCTCGTCCAACTCAGACGGAGCGACCGTCACGATCCAGTCCTGCACCGGTGCGACCTCCCAGAAATGGTCGTTCTCTGGCGGTTCGGTCAAAGTTTTTGGCGACAAGTGTCTCGACGTCACCGCGGATGGTGTAGCGCTGCAAATCTTGACTTGTTCCACCGACAACAATCCCAATCAGCAGTTCTACTACTCTGTACGTCTTTTGCATTGTGTTCGTTTTTCTTCGGCTGATCTGAACATAGGGCGACTTTCACCTTGCATGGACCGACCATGGTAAATGCATGGATCTGACCGATGGTAACCAGTCCGACGGAAACAGGGTATGAACACACGTTCAAATGCTCATATCGAAAATTAACCTATGTATACGCGTGTAGATCCAACTCTGGGAGTGCGGTGGCGTAAACCAGATCTGGAACACGGGCTACTATTACACTGATCTGCCCAATACGTCTGAAGACGGCCAATCCGGAACCAATAACTGTGGTACAGGCAGCAGCGACAGCGCCCAATGCCAGACAGCCTGGATCAAGTATGTTCAATATAGTTGTTTGCCTTCAACGTTATTGACAACATGTTCTAGCTCTGCAGAGGATTTCTGTCTCTGGGCTCCCCCTACCGTTGATTCCATTGGGAACTCCGAACGTCTTGAGGTTGCTTACTGCACCAAGTCTGGCCGTGGCGCCCGTACCATGCCCGATGGAACTCTCCAGGGTGTTCACTTCGTCAAGACTCCTGATTACGTCCAGGTTACTGGTGTTGGTGACTTCACCAAGATCAATGTCGCCGCTGGTGACGCGTAAGTGACTTGTGATTCGCTGACCGCGCGCACACTAATGAATTGTGAACAGTGGAGGTGAACTCGATCCTCATGGTGCTGATGGTAACGGTAACCCTAGTATGCATTCCAGCTATCTCAACACAAAATATCGCATACTTACCTCTTTTCCCAGTTGGCGGTTTGGTCTATGGAAACTCCTTCGGAACCGGTCAGCAGTACCACGAATGGACGTCGTTCATCTCCTCGAACGAATTCTGCTTCCGTGCATGTGTTGGCGCGCAAGCTGCAACGCTCTGCCAACACATCTACGATGTCATGGGATGCTACTGGAACATGCCCGCCAACTACGACTCTGGCGTCTTTGAGAACTGTGACGGCGATGATGAGTATGTCGTTCCTTACTTTGCGCTTGACGATATAATCTCATCTGCCTCTTCAGCCTCCCCATGGGTGTCTACGGTACCTCTACCTGGTACCAGGGCGTCTCGCCTACGCCTACGCCTCACCCTGCCGCCCCCTCGTCAAACTGTGTTCCTTTGTCGACTGTTAGTGTTACTCCTGCGAGGAAGAGGAGGTCAAGCAATGGCTTCGAGAAGGTTGCGCGTGCTGCTTTCGCAGAGCCCACCCCGATCATGTTCTGATTTAAACGTTTTTGGTCTTAATGAACCAGTATGGACTACTTATCTAATCACGACTCTCGTTTTCTCGATGCCGGTTCAGTGAGACACTAATTTGTGAGTATGAGTATGATGCACTTTGTGCAAGACTGGACAATTTGAATGTTAGTTAAGGAGCTCAAGCTGAGGTAATTATGGGAGCTCACCCGGGCCACACCCCAGGAGTACATGTACTCGTGTATGAGCTTGAACTTGTGTCTTGAGTTTGAGGAGCTCGCCGAACTGGGAGTTCCCGACGTTACACGGGATCTCGTGCAAGAAATTATGGATGGACTTGGGAGAGCTTGCTGCACCGTTGATAGTTGAACTTTGGGAGTAGTTTGTCAACCCTGCCACTCCCAAAGGGCAAGCAGGCCGCACGATTCCCTCATGTTTAACAAACCACTGCTGCTGGGTGCACGGTGGGTATCTTTGACTCCGAGTCTCGGCCGCTTGGATGTGTCGCGCGCGAGCTCGATGACCCAACACTCTACTCACCAGAGATATCCTCCGATGCTAAGACGTCGATGTCCATCGGGTCATCTGTATGTTGACTGCAAGCGCCACTTCATACCCCATTGGCACATCTAACGCAGTCGTGCTCCTTGTCCACGACCTTTGCTCGTTCCTCTGAAAGACGTTCATCTCTTTCTTGCAGTTTGGCTTGGGTCTGTTCTTGTGTGGCGTAATTATTGTACTGTATGCTGCCCAGAGGCCGAGGAGGAAAACATGGGCACAGAGTGCGTTAGGGAGAACAGTGTATACCGATGAGGCATTTCTCCTGCGCTAAAGACTCGTGCTAGCGCTACACAAGTACTTGGTCGGCCGTTGAGCGAAGAAAAAAAAAGAATGCTCATTCAAGTCACTGCTGCAAATGCAGTCGCCGTCAGCCGATCAGCTATAGCACTGCGCTATCAAATCAACTCCGAGTCCAAAGTTGGGGCATCACGATGAGGCAGAGTTAAGAAGCAAAAGACACCAGAGGAGTGAGGGCACGCAAAGGGAATCCGTATCGTTGGTGTTCAAGTCGTACATAATAGACATCACTTGTCCAGAGGCGATTGAGCTAAAACAGCTGAACCTACATAGGGTGCGCCACATACGGCCGCACATACCGATGAGGCATCTGTGCGGCGCTAGATGGTCATGCTAGCGGTCGTTGTTGAAGAAGGTAGTGACGCGCTTCGGAACATGGTGTGAGTTGGGCAGTTATTCGAGACAAAGTGTCAGCAACCAAAAAGATGCTTCTTCCTCAATCGTGTTACGCATAGTGCGAAACGGTTAGCTATGGAACTGCGCCGTCGAAGAGTCCAAAGTCGGCGTCAAAGCAAAAGACACCAGAGGATTGAGGGCAGGATGTCCAGGTCAATCGGCAAAATAGAGGACGGACCTCTTATCATGGAGCGTAGAAAGGAGTGAGGCGTCTTTAGCCATATAGCGGCCCGCCTCGGAATATGAACCTGTCGTTGGGGCAGGGTGAGAAAAAAACCGACATCGCGTGCTCTTTAATACAGATCGTTAGCCACTGAGCTATGCGTCTGCGCTGTCTACTTTAAATCGGAGCATCTGTGGTAAGAACTAATCCGGAAACGAAGCAGAGTAGAGAAGGAAAAGACACACAGAAGGATGGGGGCCAAATAGATTCCAAGAGACGTGTTGTTCTGATCTTGCTCCCGCGCTGGGACCAAGCAGAAAAAGCCAACCTAGGTGTAAGTACTTATCCCACAATTCATACCTACTCCAGTACCAATTGGCAAAATAGCTAATGAAGATAGATGTGTCGTTCTGGTCCTATTGATGAGCTCAGAAGATACAATCGGCGTCGCAAGGAAGAACTTCACTTGACCGGAGGTGATTGCTCTATGTAAAAGAAGACTCAACATCAAGGACTCAGTGGCGAGTAGTATGTGTGCAGGAACTTCACATCCGTTACTTGGAAAAGCATCCGTGCTGCGTATGAGTTTTAGACGAACTTCGAGTCTGAGTTAAATACCACGAATAAACAACCTACA
The DNA here is from genome assembly GCA_015501595.1 of Hymenopellis radicata. Lineage (NCBI taxonomy): Eukaryota > Fungi > Basidiomycota > Agaricomycetes > Agaricales > Physalacriaceae > Hymenopellis > Hymenopellis radicata. Next base: position 89,254 of record JADNRX010000080.1, read on the forward strand.
TACAAGCTAGAGACTAGCAGCCAACGAAAGCAGAATTATACAGTAGTAGAATATCCCGTGAATAAAGCAGAGCATAAACAAACATCTCGGGCGAATGCTATGACAGCCCGTCTCCCTCCAGCTGTTCCTTCTCCAGACGCTTCTTGATGGCAGAAACTGCGGGGGAAACGTTAGAGGAGATAAACGCGCATAAAACGGAACCCACCATCTCGACTTATCTGACCACTCGACATCCAGCCCTCCGGGAAGACGGCAACAATCTTCTGATACAAAACCTTCCTCAAGCCCTGCTCCGACACTTGTATAATCGAGTTTTCTAGTTGACTGAAGAAATGTTAATGCATGAATGAATCCAAGGAAAAAAAGACATACTTTTTCTCATTCTCCAGCCGACAGGATTCGTTACTTAACAAGACCAACTCCCACACAATATTCTTCATCGCGTCCGTCATCCTATACTTCTTGGACGGCGGATGTGGCTCGCGGCCATTCTTGCCTTCCTCGCCTTCGTCTCCTGCAGGACTGCCAGGCCGTGTCGGGGGTCCGGGGGCTCGCTCGTCCCCGTCCGGGCATTTATCGTGCCCTCAAATCCGCCCTCGGCCTCTTTCTGCTGTCGCGCCTTTTCCTGTCGCCTATCCCAAGCAACAACAGCATTCTGCCAGTCGTCTTCAGCCTTCTTGAACCCCTCCGTCGCGAGCTTGCCGAGCTGCTCCAAGAGGGCATCCTGGCGTCGCACTAATAAAGCGGTGTGTTCCACGAATATAGTCCGTTTTATGAGCTTGGTCATGGTGAACTTGTTGTAAGGAAAGATGGTCGGCATGAGGTTGAAAAAGTCGTCGTCGTACTCGTCGAGCTCGACGGCCAAGAGGGCAGTTTGGGCGAGGATGGGCTTGATGTTGGGGGGAAACTTGCCCTTGTTGGACCAGTCCTCTTTGGCGATGGCGGCCTTGAGGTCGTCGATCGCGGTCTGGAGGCGGGGGTGGAAGGAGGTCACGTCGATGATCTTGCGTTTCTTGCCGTTCTCGGTGACGCTGACGTAGCGCTTGCGCTTCTGGCCTGTGACGGCGCGCTCTGGGTGCTCGTCGTCGGTGCCGTCGAGCGCGATGGGGACTCGCGCGAGCCGTCCTCGGTTGTCTTTAGTGTCGGCGCCATTTTGATTCTGGATTTGGGTTTAACGGGAGATCTAGTAGAATGAGTATATGGACGCGTTATAAAGTATAGCACGTACGATTTGTCTTTGAGGAGGGCTACCTGGCCGGCTGAGACGTAGAAACCGCGCTGCTTTGTTTGAGCGAAAAACTTGCGATCGTCGACTGCGAGCTCAGAGTCGTCAATGAAGGGGTCATTGGTGTCATAATACTCTTGCTGAAAGTTCTTTCTCTGTAACGCGGTCAGCGAGGATAAGAAAGCGAGAATGGACGCGCCTTTTTCTTTTTACCAGGAACGACAGGGATCTGCTCCTCCGGTTCCGGTTCCTGTTCACTCTCGCTGGTGTCGGCGGCTGCCTTGGCTGTTGTTTCAACATTGACTGGTACCCGTTGACCAGTATCCAATGCAAGAGTGTTTATATCGACTTCATAGTTTTCTGGACCACCAAGAGTTATATCGAGACGTATTGTCTGGAGGGGTGGCGGTGGTACGATGGGAGGAGGTGTGGGAGAGTGGTGCTGTTTGCGCTCGCTCTTTGGCTTCTTGGTGGGCGTCTTCTCCTCGAGCTTAACCTGGGGCTCGGTAGTAGGCTCCGGAGACGATGGCGGGTGCGGCGGCGGCGGTGAAAGCGACGACGACCGCATATCGACGTCCATGGTCGCTGGCCGAGGCTTCCAAATCCGGTTTGGGTCAAAATCATTTCCCAGGTCGGAATTCGGAATCGGCTCAATTTGAAGCACTTGACCTGTTCCACGTACCAGTCAGTCAGCTTTTCCATTGTGGCCCCGTTTTAACCTAGCTCATTTCTTTCCAGTGAATCTCTCTTTATATAGCGTAAATGCCTTTGTTCTGCTAGACTCGGAGGGCCATCGCGTCCTAGCAAAGTACTATCGCCCAAAGAGCCATCCACTCGGAGAATCCAAGGACTTGCTCTCCCTCAAGGACCAGAAGGCGTTTGAAAAGGGTCTTTACACGAAAACAAAAAAGGCTGGCGGTGCGTATCATTCACTCGCTATTTGCTCCTCATTGACACGTCTATAGGCGACATCATCCTCTACGATGGCCGGCTCGTCGTGTACAAACATTCACTCGACCTTATTCTCTACTTTATTGCTGGACCCAGTGAAAACGAGCTTATGCTGTCCACCGCTCTCAATTCCTTTGCCGACGCCCTCTCACTGCTCCTGCGCAATCAGCTAGAGAAGAGAGCTGTACTCGAAAACTTGGATATGGTCCTGCTGTGTTTGGACGAAACCATTGATGATGGGTGCGATGCTTCCCATATATACACCCTTCTCTATACTCATGCTGTCTAGAATCATCGTCGACACAGATGCCGCCGCCATCGCCTCCCGAGTTAGCCGCCCGCGACCCGACACGACCGATATTGTCATCAATGAACAGACAATTATGAACGCCTATCAGACAGTGAAGGAGCGGGTAGCACAACGCATGGGGCAATTCTAGCTTGATCGCGTGTATCCATTACTCTCATCGCGCACTATTTATTTTTTCATCTGGAATGACGTGCATGAAAGTGCTCTCTCTTATTATAGGCGCCAAGTCTCGCCACAGAGCTTGCATGGACGTCCCTTTCATCCCGACAAGTGAAATGAAAGCGCCACAATCTCTCGACCTCGATTTTTCACAGTTGTATTCCTCTTTTTACCTAACATCTTGATCCCAACTGACTGCACGATGCCGACTGCCACTATCGACTTCTCAACAACCGACCTCGCGTCCTCGTATTCCGGCTTCTACGCCAAAATCGTCGATAACGTATTGACGGAAGAAGAGTGCAATGCGCTCGTTGACATAGCCGCCTCGACTACTAGGATGGAACCCGCTGCACTCCCCGCAGAGACAGCGGACAGCGTTCACTCCAACTTCCGATTGTTCGTGAATATGAAGAGGTTGCCTCGATGCTATACCAGCGATTACGGCCATTCGTGAGGAAGAAATTGGCGTCATACAGCCGAAGGGTAGATGGTGTGGCATCGGACGAGCAGGGACCGACATGAGATAGGACATGTATTCCAGAATCTGAGGGCATTTCTAATCCTCCAGCCCAGCGTCAATCCGCATTTGAGATTCCTTCGTTACGGTCCCGGCCACTTTTTCAAGTAACACTGGGATGGTCTGAACGAGTATGACGGCATGAAGTCCTTTGTAACATTGCATCTGTATCTTACAGACGGCGATTCCCAGGGGGCGGGCCTGGCAGGAGGATGTACGCGTTTCTGGACTCCTGACAAAATACACTTCTTGGACGTTGAGCCGAAGGTCTGGGTGTCCTTGTATTTCAACAACGGATGCTCGTCCATAGCGGGGAAGAGGTGATGGAAGGAGTCAAGTACACGATGAGAAGCGACTTCATGTTCCAATCATCCGAGTAGGTTGAATACTACGTCGATGATACCCTTATTATCATGATAAGCTGCACGTTAGACAGAATTGAATTGATGCAGTCAGGACGCGAGAACGGTGAATATCGCAACCTGTCTTTCGAACCAATGAGTGTCTATATGTGGCGCATCATTTTAGCATACACGTACTATATGATTTATGTGCCAAAAGCTAGGAGTCGGCGCTAATGTCGCCAACCGACTTCATGTCCGTTCTCCATCATAGGCTCGACAAAGCCGCGGAATATCCAAGGTCGAGGCTCTACGCACTCAAGTCTTCCCTTTCAGATTGATCCTGCGACCAGCGCATACCATACCCTCTTCGATCCTGACCTCATAGACAAGAACCTGTCTAGGCAACCAGTGCAGGTTTCGCCACGAAGCCTGGTTCATCACTAGCGCCAGAGCCTGCTCGTTTATGCCAGCCACAGGGCCCGAGGGACGGCCCCACCAATCTCCTGAGATCGGGGAGCGTGTTTCGACCAGGCGCGCGCGCCTGTTGTAAGTGGGTTACCCGGATTGTGCGGCCGCGTGAACGCGTCCAGGCAGAGGTCGGTGGTGGGTGGTTCAGAACCTAAAGCAGACCCGACGGTGTAGGCAAGGCCGTAGGACAGATGTCGGGCTAACAGCGGTTCGGAAACGTTCAGAGAGTCGAGATTTGCCCGCTTCGAGGCAGCGTCTGGGAGCTGTTGCATCCCAGGACCGCGGCGAAGGAAGACGAAGCCGATAACGCGTCTCACGTCCCGCTTTGATCTATCTCGGCAACACCCGGCCAATCACGTTTGAGCTTTTCTGCACATTCCTTGGAAATACATGGGCTCTTTCACGTTTATTCAAACCTTACAATAGAAGTAACGAGTGCATCGATGCACTGAGATTCCCGGCGCGTTTTGGTGGCCAAGTTCCGCGTAGTCCGCCATGTTCCTCGACTCGCCACCATCGCCACCGGAGCTCCATGGTCCATTTACTTTCGTTACTAATACTAAGAAATTTGCTTTGATGATGAGAGTCTTGTACATGGTCAATACTGAGGATGGGGTTTGTCTTGTGTCCCTATCATCCTATGAAGGGCTCATCCACAATCAATCTCGATCCAAATCCTGCGCGCGCGCGGACATGATGCAGACGGGCATCTTTCCTGTAATGATTGTGACATAGTCTGCGACTCGTATACGACGAGTCTCCTTTACTGAAAACACAGGTGATCGAAGAAAAGTCTCCAGACAGACTGAGTGCGTTCACGGGAAGAACTGGGTCCGAGTCTTCTGAACTGACAATGACATGCGATGCACCACACGTGGAAAAAATACAGTCCACAAAGGAGCACTCAAAAGGAAACCCACCGCACTACACATGTTGAAACCATCGATGATCTGTCAAGAAGTACCGGTGATGCCGTATGTAGTAATAGTGGGGACTACGCTGGCCCATGTCCGCCCAGTTCGAACTATCGGGTTCGGATCGCGTATTCATCATAGATACCTAAGCTGTGAAGGATCATCAGCTGAGATAGGGCGTCACGAGTCGGTCTAACATACCATTGTTCTCAGAAACCTGAACGACTTGAAACAGATTGAAAACGCGAACAAGACGCAAGCCGAGATCAAAAGACGTGCAGGGAAATATATCGTAGCCATTAACACCTTCAACGCAGTCCAAGCAAGACCCTCGCTACCGACATGCGACTTGACGATGAAGCGTCCACATTCCCAATCAAAAAGGATCGAAAACGCGGTCCCAGCTCTCGTCCAAGGCGCAGTCGTTCGCGAGGGATCCCCAGACCTGCGAACAAAGCGTGTCTTCAGCCAAACGACGCGTCAAGAGAAGAGGGAACACGACCTCATTGTCAAGGACCCATCGCCTCCTCTTTATATATCCCGGCAGAATAGGGAATTCTATTCTGATTCACATGAGTACCCGTCCTTGTATTGGCGGCGATCCCACTGACACACGATGGAGCGGACTGACTTGCTTGCAGGGGCACCACCGACGAGTGCGGAGTGTTACCACACCACAGCCCTCTGCGACTCGGATAAATACGCGGAAACATACGCCAGAAATACAGATGGGCTCAAATGCTGGTCTCGGTTCTTGGTGACGAGCTGTTCGCGGAGGTTTAGGTAAGCCTCTTAATTTCGTGTTCGAGGAGCCTCCCTGTGGAATCGTGATGCGGTCCGCCTCTTCTGTGGGAGTCTGGCCTAGTGGGGACATCGCAGGTCGGTCACAGTAATACCGGCTGATTTCGCTCAGAATGGCGTCGTCGTGGTAGTACAGGCCTCTGAGCGGTTACGCCACGCAAGGCGCCTGGCTGTTCCTGTTCGAGATCACCATTTGAATTAAGGATTATGAGACCTCGAAGATCGGAATTCCTGCTTGCAATTATTTCGCGCCGTCGGTAAGCGGGATATTTAAGTAGATGAGAGCGTTATCGATCATAAGGAGGTGCTGTGAGAGTACAGAAGGCTGATCAAACACGGCAATGTGGGTCCAGGAAAAGACTGAATAAATCAACCGCGTGGCTTTGGCCGAAGAAAAATCGAATAAAGACACCTGAAATGAGTGAGAAGAGCCGTAGAGCCGTTAGTAAGAGGTGCAAATGTTGAATAGAACCACGAAGAAGAAAGTTCACTGACATTCGTATTACTGCGGGCTTGTCATTGCAGAGCTTCCTTTAGGCGCGTACATTAAACATCTGACTGACATGAGAACCAAGCAGAATGGATGATTCAAGTCTGTTCATTCCAATTATGACCCTTGGGAATGTCGATCATCGGAAACTCTAGCGGTGGTATTTCAAACGTTGACCGGGACTGCAGCGATGCTATTATAGCAGAATTGGCGGCGGGCGAATAAGATACTTGCGAAGAGAGCACGAGGACAACAAACGAAATCGGTTAACGTCGGCGAGCGACGGTATGTGATGAGAACATGTCGAGTTCCTAGACCATAGAGCGACGGAAACCCTGTCATCTACTTAAGGACAAGGAGGATCAGAAACGGAGAGTTAGACGATTACCGTTACCCTACGCGGAAGACTCGAACTTGGCGGAGTCCGACGTGTTTGAACAGTGACGGAGACAGTGAGACGTCGAATCATTGGAATGGCGCCACGAAACGTCTGCACCTTGTTGCTTCGGTTGCTTCAAGTCTCTTCTGAAGGAAACGACGGAGGGAAGGTGATACCTCATGCAATCTCTTCTGGATCATTGCCGTCGAAATACCGTCCATCACACAGCGGTAACGGAGGACTATCAAAAGGGGCTGGCATTGTTCCGCCTGCAGGAGGTGCGGCAAGTTTTTGCGAACGAACAGAAAGTCGAAAGACGAGAAACAGACATTAGCTAACACCGGTGGCGAGTTTACGGACTGTCGACAGCGTGAGTATGGTTAGTCCTTCAGTGAGAGCAACAACGGCATTCTGACCCAGAGCGTGAAAGATATACGGGGCTTCTAGTGTTCCTTCAGTCATGACACGCCAGGAGGAGGACTATACGTCGAGAAGAACCTGAAATTGAATGCAATCTCAACGAAAGAGAACATGATTCTGATAAGATGACGCACAATATCAGAAGGGCATGGGATAATGAAATTTTGCAACAACCGATATATGCGGAGGATGATGCAGTGAAGTATTTATCCGACGGTCAAGGCGCGCCACTATCCAGGTGCAGATGAGACAAATTGCATTCCGACAATGAAAGGGCCTACAGGAACTTAAGTGAGAAAACGGGTTTAAATTGGACTATAGGGTGAGTCCGTCTGGAAGCCATGGTGCCTTGTTCCGGCACACGGGGTAAAATGTACAATCTGAAAGGCTCAGGAGATCCAGTAGGCTGAATAAAGAAAGGACCGAAAGCCCCGCTGACGCATCTTGAATTTGTGTTCGTTGCTAGAGTAAGGCTCAGACTAGAGGAACCTGATGGAAAAGTCGCCAGAGAGGCTAGGCCTCAAGTATTTCCAGGAATGGGTATGTCGCGCCACAACAAAAAAGGCTCGCAAAAGACGTAAGACTTCCCACCACAGAGTCACCCAGCCGAGTTATTTCGAATATCTGCTGCCTTTTACAGCAGTTTCTGACAGGAAGAAATAGTCGACATGGTGGTTGGATGACAAGTTAATTATTGCTTTGGATAATTTGCATCGCGTGGCCACGTGACTCATCTGACTTCGCGTTTTACCTCCATCTGCTCTTGTTGTGCCTTGCGTCATGAGTCGCACTGAATCTGTCTCTAGACCCCGCATTCCTCCAGAAAATCTCGCAGAGCTGGCTGACATCTGGACCTACGACAAGCGACTGCCAACGGTGAACTCTCGACGGGCGTGGTGCAAGGCGCGCAACCTCGACTATGGTCTTGTCAATCGCGACTTTTGGTGGAGGAAGCGGAGGGCGCGATGTAACGTCGAGATCTCTACAGATACTTACGAGCTGGAGATAGGCACACCGCCGTACATTCCCGGAGACAGCGGCACCGACCGGCGCGCGCTCTCACGTACGCCTTCCCTTATATCCTATCCACCAACGCCCGAGCCCGAACCGCCTTCCTCCGAGCCCGTGACCTCCATCTCAGATGCTTCCAGCGACTCGGAGTTCTATCCTGAGCCCTTATTCCTCCCCGACCCATACTACGAAGACGAATCACAAGTAGTAGGACCGTACTGCTCGCAAGGCATAGAAAACGACGACGACGGCGAAGGCTTCACATGCGACTTGTGTCGATTATGGCCGTCCTTTCGCCCGGGTCGGTTTCCAAGCTGTTTTGCCACTTTTCTAACGCATATATGCAGGTTCTACGCAGGATATCAGCGCAGCATTGCAAAAGCTGGAAGCCCTCTATCCGTTCTACTTCAAGAAACCTTCGCCTGAGAACGAAATAGCCGACTCGCTTTGCACCTTCAATACTGATCGGCCTGTCCTCTGGCAACTATCCGCAATTCCTTTCGAAACGTTTTGCTCAAGCTACTCTTCGACCTAGCGCCTCTTGCTCATGGCTTATATGATTGATTGTATTCATCGCTATGCTCCAACTCTATCATCTGGTGAAATTTCTTCTGCGACTTTACTACGGCAGCTTCGCTGACATACTACGAGGCCCTCGGACAACGCTGTGTTCTTTCCATTGCTTTCGTTAACGACATCTTCAATGCTCATATTCGCCTCGTCGTCGCTTGACGTGTCAGCCCGGCTTTACAACGCTAATGCTATCTAGTACGTATTTTTCTAAGTGGGTGACGTTTATGACCTTACCAACCGTTCCTTAGGATGCTGCTCGATACCCTGTGCTTGTTGCTTGTTGCTTTGACCTTTGACTGTCTCTAAATCCATATTGCTGTATCTCTATTTCCAGTCTCGTTACTCGACGCAGAAACGCGGAAATCTAACTTGGAAGCGGAAGGACGAATAATGTTGCCTGTCAACGAAACACCAAAAAAACAACGCGTTCTCAGTGGATTGAATGTCGGCAGTTGCAACAATGAACTGAGCTTTTGCGCCGGCTACAGCACGGGTTGACGTACTTGTTTCCATGTCTGCTCTGTTCCCCGACGGTCTTTCCGGCTCGGCTCCACACGAAAGCTAAGTTGCTACCGTCGTCGTGAACATCGCTCGAGGTAGTCCTGGAAACATTTACTCTGAGGTTCATACAAAAGGCCCCGTAAAGGTTGGGTGTCCCCCAGTAGCTGGCCTACCCACAACACACTTAACGATCACTCACGACATTCTACGCCTCGTCACGCCACACGTCTAACACCCACCCTCCAATCATCATCATGCCCTCCTACATCAGCTCCGCAGGATCGAGCTACATGTATCCCGGCTATAGCAGAAGCTATTCCAGCTATGGCGCACCGTCATACTACGGCGCCCCAGCAGTCTATCCGAGCTCTCACGGATATGGCTCGTCCCACTATCCTAGTTCATCGTATTATGGTGGATCATCCCACTACCGTGGATACGGGTCGCAGCCCGTGGTTGTCATCCCCTCATCGCGCGGCCATCATCGTCACCACCATCACCACCACCACAGACATCATCGGTCGAGGGGGCTGTTTGGGTGGTAACTACCTCGATATCTGGAACGTGTAGTATTGCCCATTGAAGCTGTGTAATGTACCATCAAGATCTGTAAAGCTGCAGCCTATCTCTATGATGCCCCAGTTATTCCTCGGTGTCCTCGCCAGTGATTTCGCGTAGATTCCGTTTGCGCCACATTGCAAGACCGTTCTCGAACACGTTGTGGTTTACACCGTTGGGTACGAGACAGAAGGTAACACCTGAGAAACTATTAAGCATAGGACCGTGCCTTGGACAATGTACGCGTACCTAAGGCCTGTACTTCGCGATTCCGGTGCTCGTCGTCAAAGAAAAGCTATGCAGATAGTAAACATTATGATCAACGCGGGACGACAGAACTAACCATCTCCGAGTACGGAATGCCGGTCTTCTCGTGTAATTGCTTGAAATGGGTTAGCTTGGAACCTGCAACACAGACGCATGAACGGGTTGAAGAGAAGCATTCTAAAAGTCACGTACCAGGGTATATCTCAGCTTGATGGAAGTAATCGGCAGCCTTCTTTGGTCTCGCATCTTTCTCAGTCTCCTTCGGGGGTATCAATAGTAACGAGAGGCACTGTCGAGCTCTGAACTGATTGATTAGCAGCAGGAAGACAATCCCAATGAGTCAAAGCGTACAACTTTGGGGCCGATGTGCGGGAGGCTGCCGCAACGACAACTTCTGCCGTATGGAGACGATGTAGGATCTGAGGCACATCTGGGTAAAAGGAAATTGGAGAGTCATGTCTGATGAATGTTAGTTGCCATCTAGCTTGGTGACGCAGCAAACACCAACTTGTCCAGCACCTCATTTAAAGTGTTCTTGTGTCTATGCAGTGGTCCAGATACATGGGTATCAATCCAGAGATCCCACAGGGTATAGCTAGCATACCATGTTGGTTAGCAAACTTGAATGCAGTCAGAACGTACTCTAAATCAAAAGCAACAAGCTTGGGCATTCTAGTTGTCATGATGATGATGGCAGAAAGGAAGGTGCAATCTAATCTTATCTTAAGAGATATTTGATGGTGTTGAAAACGCAAGTCATTGATGCATTGAGTCGCACGAGGAGTCTGCGTTTCGTTCTTACTTTCATCTGCTTTTTGTATTTTTACGGTTCATATCTAATGTTTCGTTCCAACTCCGATTCTACCACGACCGTCAGCTCTCTAACGCCAATCAGTCCTTTCTCTAACGATTCCGTGCCTTCGGAGCCTACATCTGACGGTCGGTGGCTGTGGACCCTTTATCCTGCCGTTTGCCTCATTTTCCGACAGAACAGCCAAATCTTGGCGCATTTACGACGTATTGAGGGAATGGACCCATCTTCAGCCTTTCAGGAGACCATTAATCCTCCGGCATCCCCAGCGTCCACTACCAACCCTCCCACTACTTCAGAGTCCTCCTCTGTCACTCCTTCTGACCACCCTCATTCAGAACTCGACTCTGACGCCGACATTCATCCGGATGGGTCTACGGTGTGGACTCAGAAACGAATTCTGTCTTATCTCAAGTCTGGCGATACCGAGACGGAAACGGACCAGGACGATGTATATCACGGCCCAGAGGACTCAAGCCGGAGGGAAGAATATGACTCTTCTGATACCGAAGGCGACCTCCAGTACAGGACTGTCTACATTGCAGACGGGTCTGACGAACTGGAGGTTCAGTCCTCTCGCGGAACTGAAGGGGTCGATCTCGATTTAATCCACGACGATTCCGATCATGTCGTACCGACACTTGGATTCCAGGAAGCGCTCAGCTTTCTTGCCGACGAACGCGAGAGGCTGACAGCCCAACGGGGCTCGGGACCTGCCTACAATGGTCGATTGATGTCGTTGGCTGCGGCTTCAGGTTCGTGATTGTCTTCTTCTAGCTCCTCCTATTCATGATTTCCAGGAGAACCCAGACGTAAGCGGCGTCGACGGCGAACGAAAACACCTCGTTCCAAATCTACTGGTCCACCCAATGCCGACGCGGAGCAGGACGAAGACGAGACGTCCTCGTCTTACGACTCTCATTCCCACAGTAGTCCAAGCACCAACAACTACACCAGTAGTGGTGGGGAGGCTTTGTTCCAATCCATGCCAGGAACACCGTCTCGTCGTCGACCAGGACGACTCCGCAGTACGAAGTCTACTCCCCAGCTTTGGCCACCGGGAGAAGAGACGCCTACTCACAATAAAGTCTTCATAGCAGCTGCCGATGATAGTCCTCGTGTGACGCAGTTGAAGGGGCTCGGGAAGAAACTGCACCAGCTGTTTCCAGAGGACGGGAAATATCTGAAGCTTATCAATTTTGGAACGCTAGACACAACTGAGACGAATACGACAGCTTTTCGGAATGAACTGACAGAAGAATCTCTGGGAAGCTTTGTTGACACACGGGGCCGCCTCCACAACAGGCCAATGAACGATTAATCCATGTATTTGTAGACCAGTGCGTTCGACATCCTTACCGTGGTCGTCAGTCCCTAACCATCACCCAGCTCCAATATTCTTATAGGACTATTAAGTTATCTGAAACGTTTCCCACATAAGCATCCACAATACTCTTCGTCGCAGAAGCTCCGCCATCTCTCCCACTCCGCTTTGACTCTTATATTCGAACGCGGTCGTCCCGTCACCCGACGCGTCCTCGTGGCATCCTCCCCTCTCTACCAGCCTATGATTAGCGCTGAAAAGCTGGGTTTTGAGGTCCGAGTGTTCGCGCGCGTTCCGGACATGGGCGATGGTATGGATAGAACTCCCCGGCCGGGGATGGGCTTCGGGCACACGAGAAGCCATAGCGGGAGTTCAGGCATGAACGTCCCGCAGAATGGCAATGGGGCTGGTGATGGCTCGGGAACGCGGAGGAGATCTGGGAGTATAAACAATGGTGGTGGTGGGCGAAGGAAGGGTCATTCGAGGAAGGTTTCGGGGAGCACGTCTCCCGAGAACGAACCGGGCGGCGTGTCGTTCCCTCAGGCTTTCTTGAAGAGCTTGGGGTCGAGCGGGACCTCAGGGCTGTTGTCGACGTCGCCTCCGTCACAGGGTAGCACGCCGCCCGCGCGAGTGCGGTATCGGGAACAGGGCGTGGACGAGCTTTTACAGCTCAAATTGCACCAGGTCATTGCCTCCGTTGATGGGGCGCCGCCGCCTGGGAGCACGATTATCTTGGCAACGGGCGATGGCAACGTTGGCCAGTTCAACGAGGATGGGTTTGTGGGAGGTGTGAGGCTCGCTCTGAAGAAAGGATGGAACGTGGAGCTGTATGCCTGGGAAGTTGGGTTGAGTAAAGCGTGGAAGCGAGAGTTCGGAGAAGGCAGCGAGTATGGTAAGATGCAGAAATTTAAGATTATAGGTTTGGAGCAGTTTGGTGGGGATATGGTTGAGTTATATCACTAAATCTAAGTAACAAGATACGTTGGGGTAGTAGTCTAGTTTTAGTCGTACTAAAGAAAAGTTAAGAATGATGAATATGTTGTTGTACACGACTCACTGTTTCGCCTGACACCAACTTGTCCACCTGGACTACTGAAAGCATCCTGCGGCGGCGGCCGTCAACACTTGCAAACTGTTTCTCAATACCCTTTCCAATCTGCTCCATAATCTGCGGATCCCATGTCCTCAAACTGCAATACTGGGTTGTCGTGGAGAGCGGGGCCTCACAGTCTCGGGAACGACAATATCTACTCGAATAGAGCGCAGGCGTTCAAATTGTGAACCTGACAGAGCGTCATCCAGAGCTCTCCAAAATCCAAAGTCCTGCTCCATATCGGGCCGTGATGTTCCCGCCAGATTGACAACGAAGTGAATTGTCTCAAGCTGACTGGGGGAGCGACACGACCTGAAAGAGGCGAGGATCCATCTAAGAACGGGTATGCTCGGCATGCCGACCCCCCACATATGCACTGAGACGTCCCGCAAGTGCCCAATATCTAATAGTTGGTCTAGGTTGACAGTTACCAGCCATTTGTCTGCAATTGAAAGGACCGTCAAAGACGGGCTCAGGTAGATGCAAAAGGAACGCACCATTGCAGAAGTTTTGAGAGACGTGAATGTGTAATTCCTGCAGAGAGTCCTTTGTATCTGCAAGCAAGGTTGAGAGAAGGTCAAAGTCCCGGCCCTTTCCAAGATATACATGGACGCAGGCTAGTTGGTTCAGAGCACCCCAACATCTCGAAAGCATCCTATAAATCCGCGGATCACTATCGATGAAATCGAGGCGCTCCACGGGACGTGATTGTGGTGACATTCGTAGTGGAAGTAGTCGGTATAGGTGGTCGAGGGCGATATATCGCAGTTAATGATATCCAAGTGGCCATGCTCCCGAAGACCTCCAAGACACCAGCAGAGGTTTTTAGCGGACTGGAACATTCCAGTAGCTATACTCAACGACGAGAAGGAGAGTCGAGATACATGTAAAGGAAACGTCTCCTGGACGCGTCGGAAGTTGGTTGATTCGAGTAACACTTGTTTGAGAAACGGGAATAACGAGCCCGCGTGTGGCTCTGGACCGCAGACGACATGGTCCCGAATATTGAGCTGTCGCACACTTCGAAGGATGAGTGCCGACTTTGAGCAGGTCCCAAGGAAAGAGTTTGCATTGGTCTGATCGTGTGTCACGGTAACTGTGCGGAAGAGATGACGTCGCGAACGGGCAGAAACATGCTGGACGCGAGTGAGCACGACTTGAGCGCCGCTTTATCGTCGTGAAGATAATCGACAATCTCGTCCACTAGCTCTTGGGGTAGTGCACTGGACATCGTTAGGGAAACCTATGAGAAAGACAGTAAGCTATACTCCTAATGCACTAAAAATACTGACCTCGGCAGATTTGAAGTTTCTTGGAAGTTGGTTGATGGATGGAAGAGAATGGGAGCTTAGCTCGACGCCTCCAGCCTTGTAATAAAGGCATAAGGTCACGAGTTGATCCGATATGGTGAAACTGACATTCTGCCATGAGCACAGGGAATCCACACGGTCGTCAGGACATAGGATCTCGGGAGATGCGAGAAAAGACGCGATGCTGAATGATAACAAGAGAATGATATAGACAGCCCTACTCAGGAATGGGACGCGGAGGCGAAAGGAACTTAAGTTGGAAGGAAAATCACCCTCCGAGGTGGTGGCTTTCAGGTGTGGCCCAGGCCACCGGTACGAGTCTGAGGGACGGTTGAAGGTTCACATACTCATGCGGGGGATTGCCATGCCCGAGCCTTGACAAGCGAGTGAATCTGCTGGGTTGATCAACACTCGCTGAGCGTTTCGCGTCGATGAGCGAGTTTTCCCACGGCTATTCATCTCCTGATCGGAACCAGCTTGCCAAGCATGCAAGAAGAGCGAGTTCTTGAAAAGACGATACTTGGCCTGCGAATATAGGATATACACATATACATACACTACCACTCCTCTTCATGCCGTGCCATAATTCTTCACCCGGACGGTATCCATTCCGGGCCTCAGTGGAATATATCCATCCATCGGCCAATCATCATCATCCTCGTCGTATGTATTGACCATCACATCCTCCTCGCCAAGGAGCCGAGAGTCCTCTGCCGCCCAACTAACCAGACGACCTTCGTTGACCCGGAAGTGATGGTTGTTCCGTTTCTTGGACGCGAACGGCCGCACCAGGTGGACCTTCCTCATCTGCAGAGGTAGACGAGTGATTCTCTCATATATCGGGGTAATATATCTGTCTATGAGATGCATCGGCGGGTAGCAAATGACGTAGCCGAAGCCCAGCATAATAATCCTGTAAACAATCAGCATAATAGTGATCGCTCACTGGCAGACGAACACCACTTACAATGCTATCAGGAATACAGTTCCTGTCCACCGCCGGGAGGACAGTGTTGAAGGAGGTAAGAGCTCTGACTCTGAATCGTCCTCACTGGAATCATTGCCATCTCGCTCGCCGTCGCTGGCTTCTGGGTAACGAAACTAGATCCCAAGTCCTCCTTGTTATCTCTGACGGGTATGCTACACCCGTACTTGGTTGCCCAAGTAAAGAAGTGTACATCGTCCGCTTTATTGTTGAACTCGGGGAAACTCAATAGCTTGGTCTGTCTCGATTTGATTAACCGGCCAACATCCTGAGAAACGAAATACCTCGTCTACGTCAGGATTGCATATGAACTCAATGCGAGTAAACTGTCGTCGGCCATCATAGTAACCTCCCATAAAGTTGAAATTTATATGGCCTATGCGTCATTGATATGAACGAGCGGGAGCATAAGAACAACTTGACAACTACCCTTATCATCCACATATACACGATTTTTAGATTCGCCAGACATGTAGGAATGCAATGCAGGAATGTTGTCAAACCCAGCAACACTAACAGGTTCCGGCTCGCCTGCAGTCAGGCATACATGAGATTTAATTCATGAAAGGGGAAGTTTCAAGATTACCACTGAGATGAAGACATATCCACGATCCCCATTCACACTGCATGTCCTTTGTATGAGTACTACAAACATACAACAATGAATGTAACGCACCTGTGATACACCGACATCGCTGTCTTCTTCTTTGTCCTCCTTCACCGCATTATCAGCCTCCCGAAAGTCGAACTGATAGAATGACTGATTATCCATCTGCTCGTAATCGTGCGGGGAACCCAAGCCGACTGCTATCGGCCCTCTCTCAAAAATCGGGCAGACGTCGTACGAAAGTCCGTCCAGAGTGATAGAGCAATCCAATAGATGCCATGGCCGGACGAGATAAGCAGCGTTCACGATGAGACTTGGCTTCAACCCCAAGATCATGGCTAAGGAAGAGTATACAAGCAGGATCGTCGACATGTCGGAAGCCTCGACTACAGCTATGAGCGCTGTGGAGAAGTGGCCGGTTAAGCGGAGAAGAGGCCGTCCGAGGTGCTGGAGCGATAGTAAATATACTGATCATAGGCGTGTGGTCCCTGTGACGCGACGCAGGCCAAACGCAGGCCCCATCCAGATGCGCACGGGGCTTAGCAGGACCGGTTATTGGTTGAGAGCGAATTGCCTTACGGAGAAAATTGATGGATACAATTAAAAAGTGACATAACCCTCTATTAACCTCCGATGATACACCTAAGAGAGTGATGGTATGTACACTGTGACACATTAGCGCGTGTCAAGTATGCGTGCAAAGAAACCTACCACGCGTATTTATACACCATTGGGAGTTCGTAACGTTAACGTATTCGTCCGGGAGCCCATCTCGACACCCACTCGAAAACTCGTACTGACGCCATGAAGATGATACTGTTCGCCCACAATCTCTTTCACAGCCAACATCAGTCGGTCAAGCCTACTGACGATACCAAAAGCTGTCGACACGCCCACGCAAAACATTCTATAGAAGGAACGATGAGGAAACGAACGAAGGACGAATGAAAGGACATACAGATACTGCTCGTCCTGTAGGGTCTCCAGCGTCAAAGTTCTTGGCAGCCCAAAGTCCTCTTCTGCTTCTTTGTGTATGACACTAAATCCATGATATTTGAGCATGAACCGATCGACAAGAGGACATGGCGTTATTTGTGGCAACGGATCTCCTGTTCGTAAGGACGTGGAAATCATACCTGAGCTGTAATAAGCGAGAGTTCACACTGAAGATGGCCGCCAGAACGTACTGATCACAGCTAGCAGATCGCCCTGAAAGTTAGGATCCAAGAATCGCGTACGAACGAGGAAAGCTCGCGTCCACGAAGGCTCCATGTGTTCCATGATGGACATCAAGTGAGATAATGAGTATGCGATTTGCCTAGTGAGGACACATTGAGTACGAGGACGACGGAGAACATCAGTTATTGCTCACATCTGAAGATCTAAGATCTTTTTGTATCTTTCTGCTGGCCAGCGACCTCGTAGAGAAAACTAATGAACTATGAATATGACAGCACTTCTGAAATTGAGGGTACGAACTTCATAAATGGCATTAGTGCGAAGTACAGCCGACCTGCTCAGTTTACTTCGTATGGCAATCAGACTAGTGACGACCTCTGGAACCTCTTGAAGCCTGCGAGAGCTCGCAAAGGAGATAACCGAGCAGTAGATTGCGCCAAGTTCTGAAGACGTTGTTGCCAGCAGTGTCCTCTGATATCGCCGGATCGTAGTTGCAGGCGGAAGAAAGGAGAATATGCTAACAGGACAAGATCAGGGCACTGTCTAAAGCGGAGTGGGAGAACCTACAAGGCAGCTGTAACGCCTACAGTTACCAGCACAAACCGGCGCTGGATCTACAATGAGCGGCCACCCAGATCGATTGGAAAGAGAACGCACCCAAGCAACGTCAATACCAGAGCCAGGATTTCCAGGTAGTATTATATAATGATCTTGGTACGAATACCCAATAACCTGGCGAAATATTAATAAGATGAATCAAAATGCATGGCGATTTCACAAACTCACCAAGACTGTCGTGACGAAGAAAATGATGTTCGTCATCGGAGGACCAGGCCAGTACAACCTGGCGTAGAAGAAGAAAGGGTAGCAGACGGCTAAGACTGCAGCGAGGCCATATGGACTACCATGACCACTACCAGCCGATATGTACCTATTCAAGTTTGAGTTGCCGTTCAGTGAGGGAGAGCTTGGGAGCTCCTTACCATATCACTGATCCAACAATGCCACCTAAGAAAGTACTCAGAACACGAGCCACCCAACCAAAGGTAGTATCGCCTCTGAATCGCGCCAGTGTTAGTTGAGCCATGATACTAGAAAATCGTCGGTCAGTCATCATCGACACTTCATGTCACCAGCGCGGGGACGCACATTGCCCAAACGAAGCGATTTTCTGAGAATGCATGTTAGAGCATAGAAGGCACGAGCACCAAACAACACATACCGTAAGCGAACTCCGCCGATGTCGTCAAAAACGAAGGAATAAACATGATAACTGGACGAATGCCAGTACTCAGACACCTTCATGTAGGAAGATGACGACGGACGTACCGGTAAGAATACCCGCTTTTACAGCATATAGAGCGTTACCACCACCGCACCCCCGGAAGAACATATACAACTGGTTCATCACCCACTCGAACACATTATGCGGTGGCAGCGCGTCAGGATCCCGCTTGTTCGCCATCCCAAGGTCATCCATCACACTAGGATCAAGTCCCTGAACCAAGTGCGGGTCTTCTTCGTCGTCATTAATGTCCGACAGATTCCAATTGTTCCAGGTAAACAGTTTCCGCGCTGGAGTCCAGATATGGTTTCTCGGGCGCTCCTGCTCGAGGCGTATAATCTCGTCCAGCTGTCAAAAACGGCTATTAGTCGAGAAGCGCATCGAGTGAACATAGGGACAGACCATTTCAATGATCTGCGCGGTGAACCGCATAAGATGATACTGATAGACATAGCAATGGAACAGATAACGATGGCTCGGCGAGTCCTGTTCGACGTCACCCTTCGCCTCAAGCACCGGCTTATAAGGTTCGAGAACCTCAAATCGATTCTGCGATTTGAACTCCTTCAGGAGCGCCTCCAGGTCATCTCGCGTCTTCTTCAATGTATCGAACTTTGTCTGCCACGCAGTCTTCTTCTGCTTTGCCGACCGCCAAAACGCGAATCGACCCCGTCGGGCATCGCGCAGCCAGTCGGAGATGGCACTCACTGCGCTGCGGTTTGCTTTCAGGAGGGGATCGCAGCAGTGGAACAAGAGGTTCATGGCTTGTTGCGTGTGTGGTATGGCATCCGGATCGTGAAACATCGTTGCCTCAATATCCATGTACCGCTGTGACTCGAATACACCGACGGCCTGCTCATTTTTAGCCCGCGAAAGCGACAGATGTAGAAGGGAGTTGTGAAGGAGATTGTGAAGAGGACCATGATGGTGATGGTGGTGATGATGGAGGTGGTGAACGTGTGGCGCGCATGAGACTGCGAAAGACGAGTGACTGGGGAACTAGTACGGCTCTTTCTGTGGTGATTCAGCCAGCCATCTTGGTCATCCTCTGCATCAGTATTGGTAGTTGATTGACGTTCTGGAGACGCAGGGCGAGACGACATCCGCTGGGGTGTGGTTGCTCCAGGACTACCGCCAGGTGTGGTTGCCCCAGGAGTACCACCAGGCGTGGCTCCCGGTGTGACCGGTCTGGAAGGTATGGGGGTCATAGGGAACCTCTCCCTCGTCGGCTCGATGAGAGCGAAATAAATCGTTAGGCCATTAGCACGCACGGCCATGCGCCTCGCAATGGCCTGTAGAGATTTGAAATCGGTCGGTGCAAAGCGGGCATATATGAGATCGGAAGGTAGCAGTCGAGCGGTGATGGCGAGTGGAATGAGACCAGCTTCGGCCTGCCTCACAGATGCTTTGATCTGCTCTGCAATGGATGCAAACTCCTTTGAATCTGCCGGGTTTTGCTTTAGTGCGCATTGCAGCTCGAGAGACTTGATGAGCGGAGCAAGAACACCTTGAAGGCGCGTAGTGAACTCCGCGGATACAGTTTGTGGGAATATGAGTATCGACACCAAGACAGAAATGGCAGAGTGAAATCCAAGCGGAATAATGATGGACCGGCCGAGCTAGAAAGTGCATTAGACCAGGCGTATCTTCAAAGAACAAGAAGTACCTTGTAGTATGGATATGGAATAAGGATCGCTGCAGTAAGTGTGATATCGAGGCATATACAACCTAGAATACAGGCAAACAGGTACGGGCCTGGTCCTTGACGCGCGCGTAGGTAGAGAAGGAATACACTGCCAAGGAAGATGAAGACGGCAATAATGACCGTAGGACCGGCTTCGATATATTGTCCAGATATTGCCGCGACGAAAGTGACTGTTGGGTCAGTGTTGCTTCTAGCCAAGTTGGCCAAGAACATCCCAAAGCACGACCACCTTGAAACGCGAAATTAAAAGAAGAGTGTCGCCAGAGAAACGGCGTCGCGTACCCCCATACTAAAGCCACGATGCCGATAATGATTACTTCGCGCTCGACCACCCCTATGAAAGGATCCGCTGGCGGCGACAAAAACGCGGCTGTGATAAAGATTAGCGGTCGAATGGGCAATAGCAGAACGCGTACAGATCAGGATAAGAAAGCTCGCCTGATTATAGAATGGTCAAAGACATTCATGAGATACAAGACCGACATACCTGGCCCATATACCTTTCGACTGCAGGTATGATGAATAGCACTGAAGATATCCAAGCTGCTACAGCAGAACGGATGACGGGCCGGACCTTTGGCAGCGTCCAGTTGCTCGGGATCCATTTGAGGTTGTCCGGAAGAGTAAACTTGAATTTCGACTGCTGTGGAGACGACTGGTCCGAGTCAGTCTCCGGGCTTTCCTCCTCCTTCTTATCGGGGAGGACTGCAGTCTCTATGCGGAGTCTGAGACCAGGATCTCTACCTCGCGACGGTCGTTCTGGTTTCGTCGACGACATTGTTTACTGAAAGACAAGAAAGAGGCGGTGACATGAACAAGGAAGCCAATTTGGAAGGAGATGAAAAGAAATAAACATACGTCATAGATTTCGTAAAGTGATCGGATCGATATCTGCGTGGCGTCGCCTCCACGGTGCACTTGGGAGGCCGCTAAAACGTCTTTTGAAGATAACGACAACGGCCAGAAACGGCAAGCGTGGTCGTCATGGTCAGAAATACGTTTACCCCGTGTAGATATAATGAGCACGTAATAAACTGTTAGAAATCGAGATGGACGCGTCGACGTTCGGATGAGTTAAGATTCAGAAGTTGGCGGGACTGTAAAGGTGCGGTGAACCCAAAGTTCGAAACTGGATTGTACTGACTACCTATAGGGCCTTTATACTGTACAGGTATATACTATAAATAACAATCAGAGGATGACAAGTCTACAGCGGGAATGGTGGCGAGATGGCACCGATGGAGTGCGCCGGCATCGGAAGTACCGGTATCAGGTGCAGCGATGCACTTGATAAACACTGACAATGGACAGTCCACTCTCTTTCCCTTGTAGTGCAGTGGTGGCGCCACTGTTCCCTGCCAGCATTTGGCCTTGTTTGCCTACCATCCGTAGCGAAGCGTAGATTTTCTCGTGTCGTAATTCCATTCTTGCTTTCCCGCCACGACGCGATTCCGTGCGCGACCGTCCGCCGGCCCTCTCCAGTAGAAAACAGGCAAAGGGCAAATCAACCGTACATTTCCTTGAATTGATAGGTCCAAATTCGCCTCAGATGAAATGTGTTTGCAGTGTACGGTATACAGTACGACCGTCGACCGTGGTGGTAGGCCTTGGTAAGTGAGCATGCCCATGCCTAAATTTATCCAGATATTTCGAGGTTCATGCCGATTCCCGAATAGCAGTCTTTTCAATCAATCAGGATAATATTGACTACTCAAGTTATTTTTACGGTCACAGAGATGAACAGGACGAACGCAGAAAGCAAGAATAGTACCAATATACGCATGCGCCACCTCCGAACGAAGAGCCGGGTGTGGATGTGGAAGATCGGCGGATTTCTGTCATGCAGCGCGACCTAAGGTAAGACGTCTGGTCGAAATCTAGCTACCCAGCCTCCGTACTAGTACTAGACTCCGCATTCCCAACATCACCTTCGTTCGGCAACCCAGACGCAGGATCAACGAACGTCGTACGCAAACTGGTCCCGCCTCGCTGCGGCCGCGCAGACCGCATACTCGACCGGGCACTCGCATACGCGCTGCGCGTGCCCTCCCACTCGCGCTCCCGCTCCATCTTGCGCTGCCTCGGGAAGCGCGGTGTAAAGGAGAGGGAGTGAAAGAACACGGTGATGGGGTAGAAAAGGCGCTGAAAGATGAAAAACTTGACCTTGGCAAGGTCGGTGGGGTCTTCAATTTCGCGCCGCTTTTTTTCGCCACGGTAGAGGAGTGTCATGACCCAGACGGTGAGCAGCGTGAGCGGCACGGCAATGGCGAAGTAGAGGTAGAGTTTCGGGCGTGAATCGTTAAGTTCTACGGTGTTCATTCCGAAGATGGCCTGCAAGAGAGGTCTACGTCAGAAAAGCGATTGATTACTCGAGATGAGGACTCACAGCAGAAAACGACGCTGGTAGGTAGACCATAGTTATATACGCGATTTGCTTCATGGCTACGTGGTCGTCAGTGTCATTTCATTGAAAATAGCTGAGGGCCACAAACCAGCACTATCGCGTAACGACGCTTCACTAAGCGCCTGCATCCGTTTACTATCCTCGTTTGTAACGCTGCTGAATGCCTATAATGCATTAACACAATATGCAAAGAGCATAATTGGGTCTTACCAGATCCATTGCATTCCCAACCCTTCCATCCAACATGGCCCGCGTCTCCTCCAGCCTCTCAATATCATTCAAGAGAGATGTGCATTCTCTCTTGAATACCGCATGCGACTCCATCACTGGATGCGGCGTGTCTCTCAAAAACTCGACCGTCTTCCTAAAATCTCGTATAAGCTCCGCATAATGAAGCAGATGCGCACGTAAAACATGGAGTTGGTGTGTATGGAGGTACGTCTGCGTATGCGCGTCTTCCTCCCCAAAGTCCATGTCGTTCTGCTCCGCCTGTAGTTGTCGCGCAGAGGTATCAAGGTCGGGGTTCCCGGACGGAATAATGGGTGATTTGTTCGTGTGGACGGTGGAGAGGGTATGCGCTTCTAGCCATATAACTTCAGCCGTTATGACTTCTAAAGTCTCGTCCCATGAATACAAAGGATACCAGAGCTGGGCTAGAACGAGTAAAGTGGGGTCGGCAGTTGTGCGGTACAGGTCCGACCAATGCACGGAGCGGCCAGTAGCTAGCACGCGCGTGTTGAGAGTAGATGCAGACGTGGATGCATCGGACTTGGGATCTCGCGTGGGTGGGACGTAGGTGATAATGGTACTGGGATTGTGGTGGTCGGGCCCGTGGCGGACAGCATGAATGCCGAGAAGGTCGTGCACAATGATTCTGTTGCAGCTCTGGAGAACGAGAGGCGCATGGGTGTCGATGATCATCTGATCGTGAAGGTACTTCGGGACTGCGTCAAAGTCAATGATGAGGTCTCCTTGTGATGTAGAGTCCAACCAAGGACGCATATTGATGTATGTCAATGTCATTGTGATATCTGGGAAGAAAAGGTCAAATATTGGTTGTCAACTGAAAGTCAAGACTTACGATCACTCCTGCCGGGTGTGAGTTGTTCGGAATACCGGGAGGGGATCCAACTGAGTGACGAGGAGAAGAAGAACGGGTCAATTGTGAAGCGAGTGCCTAACATTTGGAGGACTGGACCAGATAATGAGTCTATGAAGAACATTTGGCATCGCGTAGATTTATCGGCCTACAGAGTTGTTAACCACAGTCAATATCTGCCTACAAAGACACGTTACTCAACAGGTTTGATCAACGCCGTCCACAGCTCATCTTCATTCGTGTTCGACACCCTCCAGGTAGGATGGCGGCTCGAGTCTGGATGGAAGCGACCGTTCTTCTGCATCAACAGTCTGTACACCGCACATTCCGGCCGGGCCATGATCTTGGTGCCATACCTGGACCGATATCCCTGCCGTGACGAGCGCAGCAATGTAGCGACACCGCTCTTCTGCTGCTGCTCAAGGCTCCAGTTCATGAACAGGGATTGCGGATATTTGTGCCAATCGTCGGCGTCGTTATTGAAGGGGTATTCCATCTCGGATTCGTGAGTCTGTCGACGTGGCTCTGGCGCTGCTCGCAGCTGCGCTGGGTCAATCTGGGGGACTATGAGTAGCTGATCGTAGATTTCGTTGGCGGCGTACTGGATCGTTGACGTCGAGAAAGGGCCATGGTCCGCTGGGTGTCGCATGTCGATGGCTCGGCATTGTCGTGGATGCTGTTGCACGATGGTAGCAGTGATACGGGTCAGTCGACCAGAATGGCACTCATGTCATCCCTGTATTGATGGGCGTCTAATCCACATTCACTCGAGTCTTGGAGTTAGGTGGAGTCGTCCGGTTGACTTGTTTGCTTCGAGTGATAGTCCATGGTCAAGGCCAAGTCAGAGTTGATCGCGTGTCTTGAAGTCAAGAATTTTAATAACTGTGCCGACGGAAGGGTCCGAACATCCCGCGGATCCGCGTAGCCACTGTTCAACTTGAACCCTCATCTTCTTACAAGCCTTGCACGCGCACAACTAACAGCGTAGGATGTCCGACATTCGAACTTCATGAACCCATTCAACGTTGCACTTTCCATCCCGTAAAGCTTTCCACGATCATTTTTTCGCGCCAAGCGTGTCGTTGTCTTCATACTTCATCAACTGAAGGACACTAAGCGAAAGGATCACTCTACTTGACTATACTACTTGTACGCAATACGCTATCGAATCTTCCGCGTCATGTCCGTATTTAGTAATGCCCGATTCGGTTTCTTCCCCATCGTTTGCTTCAGCCTCTCTCTTCCCCAAACTCCCATCATCGCTCTATCAGCCTCGTCAGTCTTATCTTTTTTTGCACGCGACACTGGTACGTTTCTCCTCGAAAATTGGTGCTATAACTTATAAAGAATAAATAGGAAGCTATCTATACCATGTTCGCTGACCCCTGTGTCCCAGCTGAACGGCAGCCAAACCGAACTACACGCGTCGCCACGCTCCTAAAGGGAAATGACGCGCCCCATGATGCAGAAAGAGCGCAACTCCGTACTTTTCTGGATGGAGCTCAAGGCGATCTCGCGAAATATGACGAAAAGCTGGAACTCCTGCTGAAGGACGTGAACACTCTCCGCGAGGAGCGCGATCAGCTCCATTCCCACATTGAGGACGCTCGGACGGTCCTTCATCCCATTCGCACACTTTCCGACGACATCCTCTACGAGATATTTGCGCATTGCTTTCCTGAATGGCCAGCTTTGGAGAGGAAGCTCTTCAACGAGCTCTGGCTGAACTCGAAGTATTCATCTCTCAATTCCAGGAACGCACCCTGGACACTTTCCCAGGTGTGTTCTGGGTGGCGTCGCGTCGCGCTTTCAGCCCCGCGCTTGTGGTCTACGATCCTCTTTACCTTCCCAGCGCTCCCGGCCAAGAAGAAGGCGGGATCAAGAAAGCTCGACAGGCTGAACAGATTCTGCTACAACCTTGGGTTGTTTATGTCGCGTTCCGGAAGCGTTGATCTCTCGGTTGCGATCACACTGGTGGAGAATGAGATTATACCGGACGTGATATTCGCACATTTGGCGGTTGGCGCCGCGCGCTGGCGTCGTCTATTTTTCCAAGCCAACGAAAACAGATTTCCTGCCGCGCTATCGGGGCTTTCTTTTGCATGCCTGGAAGAACTCATGCTCTTTAACATCCAGGAAACTCGAGCCACGAATGGGAAACTTCTCGCGCCATTCCGGGCCGCCCCACAGCTGAGAAGAATGTTTACTTATGATGCATATATCACATTGCCATGGTCCCGGATAACTCATTATGAGCGCGTGATCTACGTTCACGAGTGGACTCTCCGCGCAATGCCCAATCTCACCCATCTGTCGCTCAAGGTTTATGATCCACATGCGCCGGTTGGACGATCAAAGCTTTCCTTCCCAAACCTTTTATCCCTTTCTCTTGAACTTTGTTACGACAACTTCTTTTCTGCCCTCCTCCCCCAATTAGAGGTACCAGCCCTCACCGATCTTCGCCTGACATACCGATTGACTATAGCAAATCGCAACTTCATCGATCTCAGTCTTCCTATAACGGACATATTCCCCAAACGATTGACGTCGCTTCACATTGCTTGCGAAAATCCCAAACTCATCAATTCAAACATTGCCGTCCTCACGTCGTGGCTTCAACTCGCTACCGACGTTACTGCCTTCTCCCTCCATCTTCCTAGCATCCCTGTTACCCTTATCTACAACCTCCTTGTGCATTCAGAGGGCGACGTGCAGCTACCCCGCCTCAGGTCTCTGGATCTATGGACCACTGCCAAGGACGCGCAGATGCCGACAGCGATGGTCCTTGATGTTTTGGAGTCCCGTTCGGGATCGATGCAGAATGTTTCGCGTCTCGAGGAATTCTGCACGAATGTGGACGCTAGCCGGTTTTCGGAAGGGAGGCTGCAGAGGTGGCAGGATATATGTCGGAAGGTCAAGGTCATTTGCCCTATGTAATGCTAGCAATCTCGCTTCAGATGAGATGCTGACCAAGGAGCTTCTCAAGGTAGGTGGACATGGATCGGTAAATGGGACGTGGACATATGTATGTTCTAGACGCCACGCTTGATTCTTTCTCATGCATGAACGTTATGGTACTGTACAGTATATTGCAATAAAGTTCCATTTTTGAGGTTATTGGGCAACCTTGCAGACCATCGTGGAAGTCGACATTGGTGACTTGGAAGTTTGGAACTTCTGGAGCTGACAGATATCACCACCGTGGCTCGTGATGAGAGCGAGGTCTTTGCGTAAATTTGTGGGCAAATGGGGAGCGAAGAGGGAGAGCTCTCTTTGTTTCAAATATTAATCCACTGATAATCGAGACGAATATTGCATGTACGCCGGTAATGGCCCAGAAAGCAGGGAGCGTACAGATATGGGCGTGAAAGCCTGTACACATTCCATCTACATATACGACCAGACGGCACCTGCTTCACTTCCTACGATGACAGCAGTGCCCTCTCAGAAAAAACTTGCTGTGGTATTCTGTTAGCCGCTGGAGAGTTCGCTCTTCACCGCGTTGCAGAAGACGGATACCTCCAGAAAGTTGAAGATGCACAATTGAGGGAAGAATGGAGACACCTGGAATTTCTCAACCATACATTGCATTACTGTATCTCGCCAACCGGATCCTTTTCTACAGCTCTGGGGGCCATTTTCTGGCGCAATCTGTCGGGTACTAAGTAAGCGTTGACATTCGAGGCAGGTTAGAAGTAGCTTACTTGTAAGCAGTATCAACCGTAGTGAACGTAAACTGATGTCCAATCTGGCGTATCAATCCAGGGATCCGTTACTAGCCGTATAGGAATGTAGATCCGTGTGGGCAAAAATGGTGCATGCCCTGGAGGTACCAAGGTAACCAAGATGAAGTCCTACATGGCCTCAATCAGCGGCGCCCAATCAAAGACATAGATAGGGACTCACTTTGACTACGACACCTGCTGCCACGAAACCGCTGACAGCAACATCGGGCTTCGCGCGAAGTTCGCCCTCCCAATCTAAGAAACTCCAACTGAGACCACGTCGGCGGTACAGACGTCATTTTCCCCTCGCCAATAGTGAGTTCTCGCCACGCTCGCGAACCACCCACATCGACCGCGATTTGTCTCTGTATACTGACAGTCACAACCACGATCGACGTTTCTGTCGCGGGTGGGTTACGGAAAAGTTGTCGGAGAGACGTAAGCGGGCCGGTGAGTTGCAGATGGATGGGAATTGTGTCCGCGAAG
The DNA here is from genome assembly GCA_015501595.1 of Hymenopellis radicata. Classification (NCBI taxonomy): domain Eukaryota; kingdom Fungi; phylum Basidiomycota; class Agaricomycetes; order Agaricales; family Physalacriaceae; genus Hymenopellis; species Hymenopellis radicata. Next base: position 117,158 of record JADNRX010000080.1, read on the forward strand.
GAGAAGACTTGCACAGACGGGATGAGAACCTAACGCGATGACTGAGGTTGAATGTCGTCGTGAAGAGGCGAGAAGAGGGACTTGCATTGCCATGAATAGGCTCCACGCTGACGTTGGGTTTAGTCTTGATGGTCATGACCGATTGTGTCCATTCTTCGGGCAACGACTTGATGCTCCTAAACAAAGGTATCGCCAATATAGGTCGATTGGGCCGCGTCCGAGGCCGATAATTGAACGGGACCCGAATGCTAATTGGTGCGCCGGGTCAGTACCATGCCAGTTCTTCTCAGGAACTCACATCGTGTTCGTCGGGAAGAAACTGAGGGGCCCGCGGGCAAACGATATGTCAACGACGACAGCATAGACGACTCTCACGACAACCGCCGGGAGTCCAGGCGCGGAGAAAGCGAACGTTGGCGGTAAGGGTTGACCTTCATCAAGGTCAGTAAATGTCGCTGGAAGGGTGAAGTTGAATTCGAACGGTAAGTGTTCAGCAAAAGGACCCCATGAAGAGGTCCATAGCGTAACGCTTTGATCGACTAGGGAGATCGACTTTGCTCCACCATTCGAATTGAGATAGTCAAGATTACCCAGTAGCTGACAATGAGAAGAGTGAGTGTGAGCAAGGCGGCAAAGACGCGTGAAGGGTGAAGACAGATTACGCTTCACTCGGGAGACATTGTCGTGCTTGTCGAGGAGCAGGGTACCGTTGATCGTGCGTTGGCGTCCATAAGAGGGTGAAGAGACGCCCGTCTCTTGCCCTGTGAGAAGAACGGTGACTGGACCGTCCTTCTTTATGAAGATGCCGTTTGGGACTGGCGAGGCATTGGTGCGGGGAGAGTGCTGAATACGCTGTTCCCCCGAAGAAGGTTCAGAAGAGTAATGAGGAGGGGGAGAAGAACCGTTATAAGCTGGGGGGACTCCTGATAGTAGCATGGTTCTCGAGAAAGGCGGTTGGGCTTGATGGTGGTACTGAGGAAGTGTCTTATGAGTCGGGAGAACGTGAGAATATCGTTTTATGACTCGAGCTCCGACAAATTGGAAGAGCACGCGCTTGATGGGATCGGTGGCGTCACTGTTATCCCTATCGTTATCGCTGCTTATCGCTGTCGTTCGAGTGGTAGTGTAGAATGTTTGCTGCCTATCGTTACTTATCGCCGTCGTCCGAGTGGTAGTGATAGAGTGTTTGCTGTGATGATCCCAGAGCGCACAACCGAAATTGACCCGATATTCGAACGCATGCGCATATACGTTTCCATACAAGGCATTGTCATTTCCATACGCAATCGTGGGTGTGCAAAAAGAATCGTCAATGTTGTATTCGGTACAATCGTCCAGTTTAGTGTTGCCGCGGTTCGGCTCGGAACCGTTAAGCCGAGAAACCGAACCGGAAATAACCGAACGAAACCGGACCGATGGAACTGGGTTCAAACCGGGTTTACAGGTACTTTTTTTACTTTTTATTAGGAGACTGTAGCCCACTCTACTATTCATTATTGTCCTTTTTACATCTGTACCCATCTAAATCTCAATGTTTTCATGCATACGGTACGGGTGTCCTTGTTGGACAAAAATCCCAGAACATGCTGAGACCCATGAATGGCGTGAATTTTTTTGAGGCAGGTAGTTTCGGTGGATGAATGTAATGAGTACACATTGCTAGATAAAAACCTCTAGGTGTGATGTGACTCCCTTGTATGCATGTGCCAACCGCACTCTGGCTTGAGCAATATCTTCATTGACATGCGCAATGAGTACTTGGCAAGTGTACCAGACTCATGGGCAAGTGTACCAGACTCATGGGCAAGTGGACAAGACTCATGTGCAAGTGTGTGACCAGCCTAAAAATGATTGATCGTGAACACGCTCACGTTCACGGTCGTCACATTCACGGGTCACGGTTGTCACGTTCACGTTCACGGTCATCACGTTCACTGTCGATCTTGATCATATATTTAGCCATGGTTGAACCCAACCCATGGAAGACTTAGCCGTCCTTCAACCACCGTAAATATAATATTTATGGCCTCATACGAGTTTGTTTGTTTGGCATCAGCCTCTATATCTGCTTGCTTTTAAGCGCGCGACAACATTTCTTTTCTTTACTTTTCTTCCTTCTTCTTCTATCCTATCTCCTATCTGTCATGGCAGGTTGCACCTCCTGTCCCGAGGACGAGCGCTGTGCAGGGTATATCGAGAACCCAAATACACCTGTAGGTTTCCAATTCCATCTCCTTTTCTTGAATACCGACACGTCAGCAGGGATCCTGCTGGTGCGGCGAAGGACATTCGCAAGCGGCACATCAGTCTCTTCCCAACCTTCCACCCCGAGGCGGACTACCCTCAACTGGTTGCTCTGGTTATCTTAAGGTGCGGTTCCGACGCGTCCCATACTGTCCATTGTTGATGTCGCTATAGCCTGCTACTACTCACGACTTCCGCGCTCTCTGTGCTCGTCCAACATGCGGGCGCCCTTATATGATTCATGTCCAACTGCAAGTCTTACTTTTTGTTATCGGGTGGACCATTTTGACCATTTCTCAGAGCCACTCCCGCTACCGCTACCGTGCCTGTCAATACGCTACCATCTTTCACTCAACCCATTACTACACCCGCTAATCTTGGAGGAGTTCCATCCTCCTCACTAATACACCCTGTCAATACGCTATCTATTCGTCCTAATGTGGCCACCATACCGGCCGCCGCTTTCCCCAACTTTACTGCTCTCCGCCGCTCAGCTGCACAAACCACCACGAATACTCGTCGCGTCGCCCATTATAGTGGTGTCTCTGGCACTTCGGGTACGGTTGCACAACCGTTCAGCGTTCGAGGCGCCAGTGCTGCACGCACTCCTAGAAACGCCTTTCCAGGGGCACGTTCGCAGGCCCAGACACCTCCTTCAGATTCAGTCCTCAAATTACTTATGGTCTGGACGGGTATTCCTGTGGTACGTGTTGATGATATCATCTTATATTCTACTTAACTCATAGTGCTTTAGGAACATACAGAGTCGATGTCCTTGAACGTCTTTGGCCCCATTCTTCCTCCCATTCCCATCACGAAAACACTTGAGCTCACCCAGGCCACTATTACTGGATATATCCAGCGCTCTCAAGACCTAGACTTGACTGTAACGGTTACCCTTGACGCAGATGCCAATAATCTAGCTGATCCTTCCACTCTTTGGCGGGTCATCTCTAGAGACCTCAACGAGTCACCGAGTCACCGAGTCATCTGGTGACTCGACTCGCTTCGGGCACGTCGGCGTTCGCACTCGCGTGACTCGCGAGTCACATACTCGCGAGTCTGGTCGCGAGTCTGAGTATCCATCTGCAGAGCACGAGTCATCACACGATGACTTGCAAATATTTAGGTATGTATTTTATCTTAATTTACAAATTTTTACCAACTCAAACGGACCCTTGCGTGGCTCAAACGAGCTATACGCAACAATTTCGCCAGATCCGGCGACTCGGGCCGAGTCCCGAAGCGACGCGTAAGCGTGCGATCGGGCAGATCTCCTTGAGTTGCTCCCACCACCACGACCCGTTGCTCGACTGCAAGTCGGCAACAACGCTATTGGCACTCGACTTCAAGTCGGTGTCGATGCAATCGGCGCTCGACTTTGAGTCGGCGTCGATAGGAGACGACTTTAAGTCGTCTCCAGGACGCATAAGCCCGCCACGACGACTACGACCACCCAGGGAGTGACGATTGTCGCTCCCGCTGCTCTGACGATTGTCAGGCAGCCTATAGGGTGCAGATTCGCGCTCTGGCTCTGTACCGGGCGTGCTGCTGCTGTCTCTGTGACAGTAGCATGGACACGATCTTGGCAACGGACCCAACGACGACCAGGAGGACAACGACACGATGGAGAGGAGGATGCGATGGAGAGGAGGATGCGATGGAGAGGAGGATGCGATGGAGAGGCGGATGCAATGAACAGGCGGATGCGATGAAGCGGAGGATGCGAGCAGAGGAGGACGTGACGACCACCACCACTTCCTCCACTATCACCACCATTCCCTCCACTACCACCACCATTCCCTTCCCTTTCTACCATCACCCCCACCCCATCCTCATGCCCAGCTGACTGTCCCCGTGCCATTGCCCGGGGATGCTCGCTGCGCATGAATACTTGGGGCGTATGGACTCGCGAGTACTCGTGAGTATCCGAGATGACTCGGACTCATGGTGAGTACTCGCGAGTGGACTCGCGATGACTCGTGAGTCATTGCGAGTCGAGTCCGACGCGAGTCTGAACTGGACTTCTTTTTGCGTGAGTACTCGCGTCACGAGTCGCGAGTCTGACTCGCGTCGGACTCGTTGAGGTCTCTAGTCATCTCGCAACAGGTTGAGACTTTCTTTGAGACGAATCAGCTTATTCTTCCTCCTCCTCCCAACTCCAGTTCCAACCCCTCTAATGATCATCGCGCTCTATGGGGCATTCTCAAACCTAAGCCTTGCCGATTCCAGACTGAATCGAATACTGTGCGCCGTTTTAACTGGGCATCAGAAGTTCAGGAGACTGGGGGTATTCTGCTTACAGGTCTTCTTGCTATTGCCAAAGACCCTTTGCTTCGTTATCCTCAAAAGGGTCGGGTTATTTTCTTCGGTATGCGACACGCTCTCTCTGCTATACCATGTATTCACATATAGTCAGGCCCAATGTTTGGGTTTCCCTCTCAGAAAGGCCACGTGTGCAATACGCTACGAGTTCTTTGGGAACCTAATCCCGACTATTGTGATCATACCACTGGCGAGCTTATGACTTTCAGGGATCCCGACCTTTGTGTTGAGAGATGCAGGCAGGCGACCCCTTTTCCAACAAACCTATGGGTAAGAATTATTCGATCACAGATCAACTATATGCTAAACAATTACCTAGAGTGATCCAGAGACTATTAGTCCTGCTACGCAGACTAATGCTCCAGTACAAGGGGCACAAGTCACACCGTCTCCATCTACTATCAACCAAGTTACCGCTGTTGCTACTGCTGTTACTGTTCGTGGAGGTGGAGGAGGAGCTGGTGCGCGAGGCCGAGGCGCTTTACGTGGTACTGGTCCAGCTTCACGGGGTACTGGTCCAGCTTCACGGGGTACTGGTCCAGCTTCGCGTGGTACTGTTCGCAGTACTATGCGTGGACGCGGAAGTGTACGCGGAAGAGGTATTGCACGGGGTGGTTCAACACAAGGTCATGTCCGGACACATAGCCAGCGCAGTACCAGTGATGATTCCGATTTCGAGGTATTATTCTTCCTCTATACTGTATATGAAAATTTTTTAACAAAATTCTAGCCCATAGCATCAACGAGGGAGACTACAGGATCTGATCGCCCACCTCGTCAACGTCGGCGCATTGATTATTCAGAACCTACTGTTCGTATTGTGTTTTGTTCAGGCTAATCTTAGCTCACATCTTATCAGACAACTGTTACGCTGAAGTATCCTGCTCCAGATGTCTGGTCTGATGTTATGGCAAATCTAAACGACTTGCAATATGGTGGACCAGGCACACACGGCATCCAAATATCCCCTATGCTGCATTTGACGTCTCTTCCCAACGTTCAGGAAAGCGCTGCTGATTTTGGTCAATATCTGTTGGCATGCTCCGGCAAGCAAGACGTCTCTTTTAATTTCTGCACTTTCACACCTGCCTCGGACTCTAATCAACCGCTGTGTCAACTACTTCAAGACCGACATGATACATGCACCGTGTAAGATTATTTTCTATTTGTCTATTGATTCTTACTCTAATTCTTATTCTTAGACAGCAAGCCGTCTGGCGCGGTCCTTTGCGATCTATTTTCCACGCTACCCTGCAAACTATGCTGTCCACTGATGACTGGGACGAAACGGAGTCCAGTCATGGTGCAAAGGTTCTGCGTGTTGATTTGCCTGTCACTGAAGCCTTCAAGACCCGTGTTAAAGGCTATGCTCTATTTACTGCCATGTGGATGATTCGCATGGACACACTTCCACCAGGCATTTCGCCAATCTTCATTCAAGCCGTCATTCAGGGTACTGACTCAATCGACGATATGGAGTGGCTTGCCACTATTCTTCCTAGTATGGCGCGATGCCTGCGCCTATGGCCTACATCGGTGGAACAGGATAATCCCTTCCAGAATACCGCACATCTGGACTATACCCTTCTGACTAATCTTGCGTATGGTGCTGCTACATTCACGGTACGCCTTCTCCTTCATCTTCATACTTTCTACGAAATTAAATTGCATACAGAAAAGCGATCTGCACCAAATGACGATGAATGAGATCGTTGCCTTTCGCAAAGCTCTTATAGAGTATCAGCTTCTTCGACAGCCTGTCAACACCGGCGCCACTCCCTGGACTCATCATCCTATCATTCAAACCTTCCGTGAGGCGTTGGCTATACCTCTGGTTTTTGACCATTCAACGCCGAAAAGCGATTGGCGCGGTACTTTTATTGATGTGTGTAGTCGTCGATTTCTATAACTGATTGCTTCAAGAACTGACGATCAACTGTAGGCACTTGGCTCCAATACCAAAAGCCTGCTTAGTAACATCTCCCCGAAGATCAGAATTTCCGCCGCGGATATACTCCCATACATCGATTGGACTCAAGAATATGATCCAGAGGAGAATGCAGAACTAGTTCCTTATCAGGCTATGTGGCGGCAAGGCTTCGAGCGTTGGATCCGGCAGCCAGGGAATCTCAAACATCCGGAGCTAGTCAAGTTAGGTGTTAATGACTCTGCATTCGACGACGATCCATACTTCCGCTCGCATGGTTTTCTTGAATATTGTACAGGTGTACGCCAGCTGCCACGCGGTACAGATATGATTAAGGTATGTGACTTGATATTTGCTTGACAGGTAGCCGACTCATATATGTATCTTAGTTGAAATTTGTCAAAGGGCAGAATGTGGTTCCTCACACTCGCTATCCGATTGACGAAGTTACCGGACTCCCTATTCTTCCACCTTTGGGCCAGCGCCACAATCCTGCTATGAATGTACATGTTTGCTTCGACGATGGAGATCTTCCCTTATCAACAGACATTTGTGAATTACTCGATGACTGGCAGTCTCACCAACTTGATGAGTCATACCCTACTCATTTTGACCTTTATCTTCATAGTACCTTCGCACCTATACGAAACTTTGGCCATCAGGATTATACCTCTGAAGGATAGATTCAACTTAGAGTACCACCTACCCTACATTACACTGCATGTCAACACGTACTTAGAATTACGTACTTAATAATCATTCGGTAACTTGCCTTTCGCCCTCATGAACGCCAACACTCCAATGGGTAAATCCATGCTCGATCTATTTTGAAAGTACTAAGTTATACCATGATAGAACTAGAGGAAGAATTTTCCGATTTGGATAAGCATAACGTCAGCGACGAGGAGGCTGATGCATTTCTGGCAAACGTTCTCGTCCGAGACTCCTCTCAGGCTACGATTGCAGTGGCAGAGGAGCATATTGATGATATAAAGGAGGAGCAGTGGGAAGAGCAGCAGGAACACACGGAGACCATAGCGGCACCTGAGTGGCTGCTTTGCTTTGTACATCAGACATTTGGTGGCGTCGATGATATCGATGATTTTATTCTGCCAGGTATGTACTACTAGCGTTATACTCAGCATGCTAAAGCAGTTCTAGAAAACTGTGATTCAGATACGTTCCTCATCCCTGAAGTCGATGCGAGTACTCCTCGTCCACTTGAAATCGATCCTACTACCCCTCATCCTAGAGACCTCAACGAGTCCGACGCGAGTCAGACTCGCGACTCGTAACGTGAGTACTCACGGAAAAAGAAGTCCAGTTCAGACTCGCGTCGGACTCGACTCGCGATGACTCGCGAGTCATCATGAGTCCACTCGCGAGTACTCACCATGAGTCCGAGTCATCTCGGATACTCACGAGTACTCGCGAGTCCATCACCTCCCAGCATTCATGCACAGCGAGCATCCCCGGGCAATGGCACGGGGACAGTCAGCTGGGCATGAGGGTAGGGTGGGGTGGTGGTAGGAGGATGGTGATGGTGGTGGAAGGATAGTGGTAGTGGTGGGAGGATGGTGGTGGTGGTGGGAGGATGGGAAGGTGGCAGAGTGGCGGTGGGAAGGTGAGAGAAGAGTGGTGCTCACTGTACTTCATTCTCCTCCTTATCAATCAATCATTGTCCACCCATCATCCTCAAACTATTGTTGGCATCTAGTCGCCATCGTGCAGTCGAGTCGTCGCCGCGTCGCTGCAGCAAAGTTGTTGCCGTTGCGGCGGTTAAGTTGTTAGCATGATTGAGTTGGCGCCGTTGCCACGGTCAAGCTGTTGGCGCCGTTGGGTCGGCGTCGCGGTCCAGTCGTCGTCACCATCCGGTCGTCGTCACCGTCCAGTCGTCCATCCAGTTGTTGTCCCAGTCTGCTGCTGTCACAGAGACAGCAGCAGCACATCTGGCAGAGCCAGATTCCGAAATCCACCACTCACAGGCTGCCTGACAATCGTCAGAGCAGCGGGAGCGACAATCGTCACTCCCTGGGTGGTGGTGGTGGTCGTGGTGGAGGTCGAGAACAGAGAAATACCACTCGATCAGACGCTGACGCGTCGCTTCGGGACTCGGCCCGGATCGCCGGATCAGGCAGGATAATCGCGCACGTCTCGTTCTCGAGACGTTGCGGACCATTTGCTCTGCAAAAAATTCGTAAATTTAGTTTAAATATATATCTAAATATTTGCGAGTCATCGTGTGATGACTCACGGTCTGAAAATGAATACTCAGACTCGTGCTCGGACTCGCGAGTATGTGACTCGCGAGTCACACGAGTGCGAACGCCGACGTGCCCGAAGCGAGTCGAGTCACCAGATGACTCGGTGACCCGGTGACTCGTTGAGGTCTCTACCTCATCCATCGGACATCGGAAATGCTACAATGGTTCCACCACTTTCTAGTCCCTTGGATACGTATCTGAGGACACAGTTCTCAACACAAGCAGCCTGGGTCGATATCGTCCGAAACTCCGACTACTCCATCGGTGGTGTATCGCTGGGCGCAGCTTACCGCCTCTTTCTCCAACACCGCGTCGTCTTGGATGTCTGTCAAGCCCTTGCTTTGAATATCAACTCACCTAGTACTGCGTATGCAGAGGTGTATAGTGAAGGAACCTCTGATCCCTCCTTTACGATTACCGTTACCGATATCATGAATTGGAGCGGAAGGGCCTCCGGAACGTACCGTAACAACAAGTCTCTCATGCAGCGCACCGTGGCTGCTATTCAGGTCATTCAAAACAGCTATGGTCTGGCAGGAATGAAGGTAATGCCTCAATTTAAGGCTCTCTACGCATTTAGTCAGGCGCCAGAGGTGTTGATTCATGAAGGTATTGGTTGGGTGGCATTAGGCTGGAGTTATGTTCGTCTGCGTACTTACTTAGATACAGACGTAGCAGCTGCTTTGGCCGCTTTGGTAAATACGTAGCTTTATTCACCCGACTTCGGTATAACATACTCAGCCTCTGACAATACCAACGTGGCGAAAAGCAACTCCAACAATCCTTTGAAAACTAGGGAAACATCCTCTATTGCCGATACGTAGTCTACCATCTAATCATCACTACCCTCTACTTCGCTGTCTGTTTCCTCATCCCAGACTACTTCATATTCCCCTAGATAACAAGACTCACACGCGTCGCGGGCCTCCTCAAACCCCTCTCCATCCCAGTCCTGGAAGCACTCATCAGCAGTCATCACGGCATGAACCCGTCGGTATAGATCGTCGCGCGCGACTGTTGTGGCACCATCCTTGATGTGTCCGGGTCAATGATGTTGATAGGAAAAAGGACGGAACAGGTACCGGTGGGTCTTGACGAAACTATGGTATGATTAGTCCAGTCATCAAGATAGTTGTTTTGACCACGTACCATGGAAAACCACTCGAAATGGTCCCCGTGCGTCAAACGAGGCTCGACATTATACCAAACACGTCCGTTGATATGTCGAGCCCAGACAGCGGTGCAATCTGGCACGATGCCGGATTCCTGATCGTCATCGCCTTCCATGATAATTGCGGTTTTGAAAACGACGATGTCCTGTAGCGGTATAGGCCGGGCGCCTTTGAGCTCGGGCATGGTGGTGGTCGGAAGGTGGTAGTCGGAAATAGTCGGGAAGGTTTTTGGATCGCGTGACATCTATCATGTGATCTTCCGACGCGTCCTTGTTTAATGTAAGGTCTTGTTTGTATGGCGGCGTATAAATACAGGATGCGTCTGCTCTCTTCTGTTTCCTTATTCCCACCATCGCCTGTCATCCCTTAAGTTTGGGGTGAGCGGGGTTCAGTCTCTACTGAGCTTCCAACAGCGCGCGTGGTCTCCCTTTCAACCTTCTAGCGCTGCTCTATCCTCTATCCTCTCTTCCTTGCCCAACGGACGAATGTCAAACCAATTACTATTTGATCCTATAGATTTAACATCCCTACTAGTACCCCTCACCCCAGCTAATCGTTTCCTTTTCCCGTACACGTACACTCATTCCTGGTGCGCTGCTGCCGGACTGTTGCGCACGCGTCCCTGGCATCAGGCGTCGGTGGCATGACGCGTCGCGTCCAGGAGGCTGCCGACGTTGGCCACCAAAGGCAGCCGGTGAGAGAGGTACGGGCATAAGGCTGGAGACCGTCCCTCTAAGTTTGAAAGGATGCAACGGACGCGCCGCCATATGAACGACCCGGCCCCTGTCATGTGTTAGCCAACGTTGCCCTCCACGATGATGGCGACGTTGAGACGTACCAGGATCCTATCCGCCCAACGACCGCGCAAGAAAAATCCCGACCGCCCCGCTCCAGGTATCCAACAGCGCCTCCAAGAACGACGGCTCTCCGAATGGGTATAGTGCTGCCACCCCAAGTGGGCTTACACGTCGTCCAGCATCCGAAACGAAGAGAGCCAAGAATAAGGGAAGGAAACCATGCGGGGTCGTCGTGGTCTGAGGGAGAGATGAGATCGGGCCAGATCAATAATGGCCCGATCATAATCAGGCGCCGCTCTGATCACTGCCTCTCCTTCCACCACCATCCCCGCGACGAGACGTTTTCCTCGCCCGTCTCGTCGCTCTTGTCGTCGTCTCACTCGGCCATCATGGACCTGTGCAAACCGACGCCGGGCGACACCTGCATCCGTGGAACCTGGGCTCAAGAATGACACCGCCTCCATCGTCGCCTCCACCGTCGTGATTGTTGCTAGAGGAATATTGGCGGACGGTCAACGTGGATGGAGAATTCTCCAAGGCCTTGTCTGAAGGACTGATGGGCTGGGCGGGACAACGGCGACACGGTGTCGGCGGTCCAGGTGCGTGTACTCTGCGGAAACGGATGTATTATTCACTCTTCTAGTTTCCCAGCGCAATGTTCCTGGACGCCATGGAACGCCATTCGAGCGACGATTTCACCGGGACGACCAGCACGGCCTTCCTCCTCAACAACCCGACACTCGACTCGACTCACCTCCGTCGCTGCGGCTGTTTCAGCAAATGCCTCGGATGCCTCTTCTTCCCGAGGACGAGCGTGTTGAGGAGATGGTCGCGAGGAGGGTGACGACGTGTTCGGGTGACGTGTTGGTGGGAGGAGATGGTCTTGAGGCTGCTGGAGGAGATGGTGAGCTGTTAATTCCTTCTTCTTTCTTGTTTGTTTGACTGACGCTCGCGGTAGACATGGCCGCCGACGCGTCTTTCGACTGGTTATAGTCCCCAGCCTCTCCTTGGATAACGAAGGCATGTTTGAGGACCTCGGGGTGTGTTTATCCTTACTCGGCTTTACCAAGTTGACTGACGCTTTTTTTTTTCGCAGAATAGCCGTGTTCAAGAGTCCCGTCGCCGCGTTATTGGATGTTTTCGACCGTTTCAATCATTCCGACGCCGAGGAATTCCAGCACGATGGCCGGACAATTGTCAGTGCTGCTGATGTACGGGTTCTCGAATATTCGGTGTGTGGTCTTTATTATCGTCCGTCCTACTTGGTTATTTACTGGGTTTGTTTCAGCACCATAACACGAGCACCACCTTCTCCTCCACGGTACGTCGTCTCTCACCCTTTTACTGCATTTGGACCGACTTTCTTTGCAGACGCGTTCAACTGGAGCTCGGTGTGATTACAATCGTCGAGTTTCGCTTTGGCTCCGCGCCGTGTCTATGTGACGGCAAGGACTCTGTCTTCGGAATGTCGAATTGGCTCTGCGCCGGTCGAATGTTTGTCTCTGTGACGGGCACTGTGGACCACGGACTCTTCGACTCGTACTCGCGCCGGTCGAGGCCACGGACGTCAACGACTTGTACAGACAATGCTTCTCTGTCGGGAATTTTCTGGTCTCGGGACGCTGTCTTTACTTGCGTGGTCCGGTAAGTCATCCTTTTACTTCGTTTTCTCGCTATACACTCATTCCAACTCGCTAGTCGTCGTTCAGAGTGTTCTTTATCTGGTAAGCAGCCAGAAAATACCTTTTGAGCCAAATAGGCCTGTCCCTGGACACAAAAATATTTGCCAAACAGGATATCCATGGACAGGCTGTCCGTCGACACTCATTTGACAAATTCACTCAATTTATAGTCGACATCCATTTGGCAAATAAGCTCTTTTTAAAAAAAAAAAATAATAGCAATTTGGCAAATAAGTTTTTTTTCTTTTGTGAATTGACAGCTATTTGCCAAATAAGCATTTTTTTTTAAAAAAAATTCACAGCTATTTGCCAAATAAGCATTTTTTTTAAAAAAAATTCATAGCTATTTGCCAAATATTCTTTCTTTTTAAAAAAAAAAATGCTCAGAAAGGGTATGGGTAGGGCTCCGCACTGTAGTATATACGGTTACGGCCCATATAGTTGCAGTGCTATATGGGGTCTGATTTCGGCTCAGTATGGTACGGTATAGTTACGGAATGGCTTGAGGCAACAAAGCCGTATACAGGATGTTACCCATCGGTAAAGATCAAAGCGAAGATGTTGATGTGGAAATGAGCACCTCCAGCCCTCTTGCACCTCCTAAAACATACCAAGTTAGTTAAGGATCTCTTCCCAATGAGTTACAATAATACCGTACCGTACCTGTAACCGCATGCATTGGCGCATCTTACGGAACAGTATGAGTGTACTGTACAAACCGTCCTGTAAACTGTTGAGTATAGTATCTTCCATTGAAAAAAGTTAAGATTTGCTGGTCGACCTCTATACATTGCCCGCTACGGGATTCGAACCCGTGTCTCCGAATTAGAGAAGACCTCTTGCTCGATTGCATATCGGTGCTCTAACCACTGAGCTAAGCAGGCTTGATACCTCACAGTAGAAGAGGCTCTCTATTGGCTTATGAAAGGTTCAAGGTATTGAAACAAATTTTTAAGGACATGCAAATGCCACACTGGCAGCTCGAGTGGATGGTGGCTTTCCTGCCGGCAAAGCTTTGCGAAGCCGGTGATCCCCCATTGGAGGAACACGAGCTTTAGGACGAGTTTTAGCTGGAAATGCAGGAGTAGGCGTGGTATTCGGCTCGTCTTCGTCAGGAGTGGTGCGCCGTCGTTTGTTCGGCGGGGACTTGAAGATGTCGTCAATACCATCCTCGTCGTCGATCCTGGGAACCTCGACTTCAAACTCGTCGACGCCCAGATCGAAGCCTGTGTCGTCAATTACAAAATCACGGTCAACGCCTCCAGCATTCGTGAATCCCCCCACGTCTGTTTGGTCCATTTGAGGTCCCAGATCCTGGTCGCGCGTCTCATCAGCCTCTGGGACTGGAGTGAGCAAGCGATCGTTGATGATGGCTGGATGCGGCTTTGGGCGGTTTGGAGGTGGAATGGCCACAACGACTTGCTTTTTCGGAAGAGGACGAGGCTTTGGGCGAGGATGGGTAGGGGAAGGAGATGGGGTTCGCTCTGGGGAAATCGAAGGGCTATGAGGTCGCTTGCGACTGGCGCGACCACGAGCAGGTGGCTTGCGCCCGGCGCGACCACGAGCAGGCGGCGCCGACGGCTCTGGGGTTCGCTCTGGGGAAATCGAAGGGCTACGAGGTCGCTTGCGGCTCGCGCGACCACGAGCAGGTGGCGCCGACGGCTCCTCAGACGAGGCTACAACGCTAGCTGCCAGCGCCAATAGTTTTCGCCTGTTCTCCGCAATTTTTGGTGCAGGCTTCTGTTTCCCGCGGCTAGTCGTGATGTCCCCGAGAGTGGTCGAGCCAGAAGCTGTGGTCGTCGCTGCCGTCGCTTTTTTCGACCGCCTGGGTTGTTTGGGCTCCGGCATTGTCTTCTTCTTCTTCGCCTGTCGCGGTCCATCGTTGTCTTCCTCAGAATCCTCGTCCTGCACTTTCTGCTTTCTCGGCCGACCCCGTGGTCGCTTGGCAGGCGGCCCATGCTCCTCCATCTCCTGCGCTTTGGCCTCTCGCTTCTCCCTGCGCAGCCGGCGAAACTGAATGGGAGTCAGCTCCTCATCGTCGTCCTCCTCGTTCTCCAATGTGTCCTTCCTCGTGATCCAGTTCTCGCCCGGAGGAAGCGCCATGTTCTGGACAATGATGACCACCTTCTTGCCATCGCTTCTCTGGGCAGACGCAGATCCTTTCCTCGGAGATTTGGGCAACGAGCCTGGATCGCGCACGCGCGTAGTTCGTCTTGCGCTACATAACAATATCAACATCAGTGTGAGGACATAGTCAACAAGACTTACTATATGCGTCGTTTAAAAACTCCTTGAACGCGTCGACGTGTCGGGCATAATGGGCCGTTTGGCCAAAGGTTGCCGGGACATCTTCGTGATTGTCGCCTTTGTCGAAACTATTCTGGGTCAATACCATGTCGGAAACGACTTAGCCGATGACTTACGACTTGATTGTGACTACGCCTCCTTGAGTTGGCTCGGGCACACCAATGAGAAGTGACAATTTGGCGTGTAACATCGCGCTCAAAGAGGTAAGCAAGGGGTCCAAGATGTATGGCATCGCTTCCAAAAGCCTGCATTAATGTTAGAACAGCGTGCTCACATAGAAGATGGAGCAACACACTTCGCAGCATCCTGTGGATCCAACCGTGTGTTAAAGGACTCCCGGAGTGCGTCCTGCTTCTCCCGGGCTTCCTCCTTGAGCTCTTTGACCTTTACGCGATAAATCTCCTTCTCGTCATCGTCACACTCGTGGAATTTCCTCGAGCAGTACGCCATCTCAGCACCCGCCTCCGCGTGTGGGTTTACCTGATTCCGCGAACTTCTTCAAAAATCTCTTCCGAAACTTCGATGGTTGATCCTTGGCCCAAAGTTGGAAGGCGTGCGGTACGTGGAATTTGGATTGTCCGAGGCCGAGTAACTCGTGTATCAAAAGTCGAGATAAATCTTCTCCCTCGGCATCGTAGGACCGATGCTTGGATTTCTTCTTCGTGCGAGGGCGTCCAGAGACTTTGCTCTTGCCACGGCCGCGTAGAGTATCGCCGCCTCGGTCTTTGTATTGGTAGCGTAGCCAGGCGGTAAAACTCTGACAACGGCATGAGATGAATCACATAGTAGAAGCTGACGACAACGTACATTCCGAAAACGTGTAATATGAGCAGCTTTGAGCAGTTCGGCTTCGCGTGCTTGGATTGTTGGTTCCGTCTTGCCAGCGCTGGAGGCGCCCTGAGGAAACAGATATGAATGTACGTCGGTACGAATGTATGAAACAGACCTTGTCGCTTTCAGTCGGTTCGTCTGTCGCAGCACTCTTCTTGGAATCGCCTGACTACGGAAAAGCAATAAAAATGTGTTCAGCCCTTCAAAGCACTTGTCTGAACTCGCTTACCTTTTTTTCGGAGCTCACGAGGTCGTCCACATCGTCGTAGGCGCGTCCATCATCTTCCTCGGCATCATCATCCTCTTGGACGGCTGACTTCTTGCCCAAGGCCCAAACACCCGAAAGTGCGCATCATGTCGTTAGATGCCTCATGAGCGTAGGCTGTTCCCTCGCGCGCGCTCTCCGCATTCTTTCGGCAGAACTCGTCAAGGTGATGTTCCTGAGCGTAGGCGAGTGCTGCACCGTCGAGCCACTTCTTCTGGAAGGTACTGACCCAGCCCTTAGTGAGGGTTTTGATGTCGTCCTCGTCGACGTCGTCGCCATCGGACAGAGGCTCGTCGGCGGGAGCGTCGTCGTCGTCTTCGTCTGGATCCGGAATCTGCCTGCCGGGCAATCGGTTAACCAGCTTTAGCCGGTGATGATGAAGCGTGACTGTACTTTGGTTTCCTTTTCTCGCTCATGCTGCCTGCTACTTAAAAATTGAACGCGTTTTGTCGGTGCTCTCTTTTCACCAGCAGACAGTTCAATGGTGGCGGATGTTCTACATTTAGATCTAGGTCTCACGCCGCCCACCTTCCTCGGCAAAAACCTACTTTCAAGACGCCGCGACTATACAGTAATACCTATCGGTGCTCTCTTTGGACCAGCAGACCGCTCAACGGCGGCGGATGTTCTGCATTTAGATCTAGGTCTCACGCCGCCCACCTTCCTCGGCAAAAACCTACTTTCAAGACGCCGCGACTGTACAGTAATACCTATCGGATTCATTATTTAAAGCTGACTTCACGGCCAATAGCTTCTTATCCCTGCTTCACACTCTCCAAAAAAAATCTGCTTGATATGGCCCGAAGCTTGTCGTCCCAAAAGCCCCCCATGTCTCGCGGCGGCCAACGCAACCTCGACGCCGCTGACTTCCTGGGTTCGTGCTTTTTTGACGCCTTCATATTCGCCATAGCTGACTGATCTCGATAGAATTGGCTACTCAGTTGCTCAACCTGCGGCTCGATGACCACCAAGCATCCCTGTTGTGTGATCTCGTTCTCGCAGCCACTGGTGATTTTTTTTCAGTTCTTGCTTGTCCTCGTTTTGCTCACCATCTCTTATAGAGGACCGAAACGCCTTGGACGCTCCTTGTCAAAGCCCCACGTGTCTCGCGGCGGCCAACACAACCTCGACCCCGCCCAGTTATGCCTCCCAGCCGGCGCTGGCTACTCCCTCTTCTGCCAGTATCTCTCCCCCGGAGGAGCTGTCACCGCCAACCCGGTTCTTGTCGGAGGCGCGGCTTCTACCCCAGCTTCGTTACCCGTAGTGACGCCTCCTCCCGCCCTTGCGGTTTCCTCCCAAGTGCCCGCGCCGGTTCCTGTCGCGACTCCTTCCCCGGTCGCGCCACCTGTCGTCCCCAATGTCGCTTTCCCCGCGACCAATAACGGTTAGTGGTTTTTCTTGGCGTTCATATGAACCTCTCTTGATTACGAGTAGGATATCCTCCTTATCATGTCCTCCCCGTTGGATTCTCGTACATAACGCCCGCAGTTGGCACCCCCGGTCCTTTCTACGCGATCACTCGTGGTCGTGTAGTTGGAGTAGTCGCTGGGTGGTACGTAATCTTGCATCTCAACGAATATTCCATTCCTAACCATACATTTCCACTCAGGGATAAAGCTTCTCCGTTGTGCATTGGAGTTGGGGGTGCCGTCTTTCGTTCCGTACCCAGTATCGATGCCGGCAAACAGGTCGTTGACTCGGCGTTGAGCGCAGGCTCATGCATGATTCTGTCTTAAGCAGTAGAAAAAGTCTGTGTGTGCGCGCACCCTCTGTCGTTACTTGTGTCGTTACTTGTCATGCTCTTGTTTTGTTGTTCGCTTGCTGCTCATACCGTCTCGGTTGTTACGTATCGTTCGTTACTACGCCCAAAAATATATTGTGATTTGTTCTATTTTACGGGAAGCCGAACTTGGTCGTGGTCTAGATGTATGTGAAGCGAAATGGTAACTTTCGGAGGCTGGAGTCATGTCCCAAAACGGGCACGGTGTAGACACATCTGGCAATGTGGCGGCAAGGAGAAATGTGGCGCAAAAAATGGACTATTATTTGAGAAATGAAAACTTCTTCTGGCGAACAGCCTCCTCCAAAGTCTCCTCCATTGCACTACATTGAATTTCGATAATTGTCCGCAACACCCATTTGATTCGGTCGTGAACACGCTGAACGTCGCAATACTCGTTAGCCCAAGCACCGACTGTATTCAATAACTCGTTCAAACACGCTTGACCCTCGGCATCCATTTCGCTCAGATCCTCCTGAATACGGTCCAGCAAGGGGGATGCCTGTCCCGGTGTGTACTTGTCCATAACCAGACGAAGGGTCTTCTGCAGGAAGACACTTTCGGAGGACTGAAGGTAGGAGGTAAGGCGGTTTTGAAGCTTGCAAGACGCTGCAAGAGCTGGCAGCCGGGGATGAGATGTGTTTTCGTGGCATATCCTGGTGTAATTGAGCGCGAGCGACGTAGGAGACAAGGAATACTCACACAGTGCCAGGCATTCTGCAGTCACCCTCTTGCTGACTCGCCTCTTCCTCCCGAGCGTTTCCCTGTCGCTCGTACCTCATTCGCATATTCTTCTTAACGCGCTCGTGTACCCTGTAATGACCTAAATGAAGGCTCCAAGAGCATAATGTTCGAGAAAATACGCACCGTGGATCAAAGTACCAACGATCTCGTGAGCTCTTGCGGGCAGCTTTCCGAGCGTCATCTGTTTGATAAAGCACGGGGCGACCCCCAGGGTGTGCTATTTTGCGAGGTCGTCCACCAGGCATGTAAGGGTGGTGATGGTATAAGAGTAAGAAAGACGATGAGAACAAAGATCAGAACGCGATCGGGTTCCTATAGTGCTAAATGAACGTGAATGGACGATATGGCCATGCTATCAGACAATAACTCGAACAAATCCGTGAAATTCACAGAAAATAGTCTGAAGTCTGAATATTCCATTGCTCTATTCAGAAAGTGATTTAAAACTGCTGTGCGCTACCAACAGCATCGAGCAGGCGCACAGAAACAATGGCGGATGTGTGACCCGATCCCTGTCACGCACCCTCAAATCACTTTCTCTCTCTCTCTTTACAGTGCCACTCGACTCTCTCCGTCCGTTTCCTCATCCTTCTCTTGGCCTTCCAGCTACTTGAGGTCTACCAGCTGCTGTTACCGCCCCCTTCCTTCCGTGCCGTGCTCTCACGACTATTGGAAGTCAACGTGGTCGCCATTATGCCTCGAGAAAGGTGCGTACTCTTAATCTTGTTATTGTGAGACATCCTTACCATTAAGGTGCTGAAGCAACGCAGACAGTGCGCGAGAACCTGCTCACATTGAGCCACGCGATAATCAGGGGGACGTACACGCACCTTCCCTCCAGCAGGGTGAACGGTGAGCCATCACGGCTGTGTCTGGTATGAACGAACTCACCGCCAATGCAGCTACGCCAACGCCGATTATATGATAAGACACGCACATTCCATGCAGCAGGGTGAACGGTGAGGCCATCTGACGGTGTCTGATATGAAGGGACTCACCAAGCATTGCAGCTACGTGAACGAGGGTGATATGATAGGGCTCGTAGCCTCAACGCCCCTTCTGATTTGCAAGGGAGATATCTCATCAAGCTGGTGCGCATAAACGGAACATATGATATACCGGGGAGATACCTCATAAAGCTGGTGTGCGTAAGCGGCACATACGACATACAATGTCAGGCGGGTAGTGAACCAAGAGGCAGTCATATTCGTAGTCGTGCATAGTACCTTCAATGTCCCGTTTTCCGGCAGTCGTTTCCACTCTATGTTAGTATTCAATCCCTGCATGTTTCCGGCCTAAGTGATGTTCTAAGTTCGGAAG
The DNA here is from genome assembly GCA_015501595.1 of Hymenopellis radicata. Taxonomy (NCBI): domain Eukaryota; kingdom Fungi; phylum Basidiomycota; class Agaricomycetes; order Agaricales; family Physalacriaceae; genus Hymenopellis; species Hymenopellis radicata. Next base: position 136,816 of record JADNRX010000080.1, read on the forward strand.
CATCTAATTTGGAGCCGCGAAGGCCGGCAAACGCCTTAATTACCATAGCGCAAAGGCGATGTAATGAGGCGTTAAGAATAATTTCCGTTCTTTAAAGATCTAGACCGCGCCGCCGCGGAAAAAAACAAAAAGGCGCGAATGACTTGCATGCAGAGCCAAGGTTCGAACCTCGGAGCAGTCAGAACAACATGTTATGAACATAAGTCTTAACCACTGAGCCATTCCTCTACAATTGTCTTTCACCTAAAACATAGACACACGGGCTCATACCCTGTTCGGCCAACGTGTCCCGCGTACAACTCTCCTTCCTTCCTCATTCTCATCGGTTGCCGCTCGACAAGACGCCGCCTTCCTTTCCCTCCGCCGTTTTCGAAAGAATTGCTGATCAGACGCCACCTTGCTTTCCCTACCGTCCTCGAGAGAATTCCCTGGCCCGGGATCCGCCTGTCGAAGTCCAAGGAACAGACCAGGATATGCGGTCAGTTCATGTCTTTATCTTCCGAACGGTGCACCTAGTTGTACTCAGTTGTCCTCAGCAATGGCGATCCCACAAGCGCCTTGTGTCGCCAACCCCAGCACGGCAGCAACAGGTGCTTTCCGTTTCGTCGCCACACCATCCTGCGTTGACGTGTATTTGCCCGAAGACGTTTCCGCGCGGCGTCTCGATCGTCTCATAGCAGTTAATTGGAACGCCACCCAGCGCGCATCCACCCGCCTAAGGTACGTCCAGAGTGTCCGCCCCACCGCGATTGTCATTAAACCTTTTCAAGGGTGTGCCGATGCTTCGTATGCGGGAGTGTCAAAATTCCGTCGTCAATTCCAGAGGATCCAATTAAATCTCTGCGCCACGCAGGATTTTCTCCGTCGGATCTGCAGATGAAGTCCTCGCATCCTCAATCACGATTGGTCGTCAGTCTCCGTGTATCTCTGTCAAATTCGGGACGCGCTCATGGGAGTATTTAGTATGGGGATGCAGTCGATTCATACTGCAAACTCCCTCGCGCCATGGCTACGCTTAGCCCCAGTTTGGTGGTTCATCCGTCTCTCGACTACGCTTCCACGATGGCTCTCCGTGAAACAGAGTCTGCCCTTCTTTACGACATTCACTGGGCTCAGGATCCTTTTGACGGGCCTACAGATCTTCCTCTGGTTGATGTGGTGCGTTGTCTCCAACAGTTCATACTTCGACGGTTCTGACTTCTCTCCTTCACAGCCGGCCCAAAACTTAGAGATTGGATACAACGTACGAATCTACCCCATGGAGATTACCGTCTGCTAACATTCGTTATAGCGCTTCACGGCGGACCAGCTGCGCTGCGCCAATAACTGCTCTGCCGACTGGGGTGCCCTCTTCGACGACGCTATGCGTTCCAAGAACTTTCGTAGGATTCGCCTACGGGAGCGTCACCTGTTCTTTGAGGTCAACCGCCGCTGGCCGATACCTTCTGGACCGCAGCATGTGGACCTTCAGGCCAACCGCCTAAGGGTACGTCGATTGTTTGTCCCGATGTCCCTCATATCTCATTCTTTTGATTCCACTTAGGTCTGGATAGAAGTCATGTGGTTTTTCCACATGATGCGTTGCCTTCGCTTCGGACTCGCCGCGCCTGAGGGTTTGGCTGCATTTCCTTACCCCATAGAGCGTCTTCCAGCACCCACCCTCTCATCTTCGACTCTGTCACAGCAGCAGCAGTCATCGTCCTCCTCCTCGCAGCAGCAGCCATCGTCTTCCTCCTCGCAGCAGCAGGAACCTCGCTCGGTCGTCCCGCCCGCATCTTTGGCCTCGCCTTCATCTCTGTTTTCCTCAAAGGTGCTTCCCGCCCTGGATGCTGAGATGGTTCGAGTCTCAGAGGGAGACTGCCAAAACTCGATCCCGGCCGAGTACCAGTTCAACGAGGATTTACTGAAGGACGTGTCGGTCGTTCCCGTGGCGCAGCGCCTGCAGCGCCTGGAACGTCGTAAACCCAAGGTACCCAACCCCATGGAGGCGCGCCAACCATTCTATCTTCGAAATCCTCGCATTGCAACCTACCCTTTGCCCCTGCCTCCTCAGTCCTCCATATATCAGGAGGAGAATGCGCGTCTCCTTAGCAAGGCTATGGCACCTCAAACAATCACTCCGGCGGTGCATTATTCTGCCCTAGGCACAATCCTATCATCCGCGTCCATCACCTCCAGTTCGGCAAGTTCATCGTCGGAGACCACCACCGCCACCACCGTCCCTAATTCTCCGGTCCTGTCCCAGAGTACATCTTCGGCTTCGAGTGCATCACCTTCGATAAATACCAATATCCTACACTCCCACCCCACGGACCCGGTGGAGTTGTTGTCCAGGCTGGGCTCGAGGTCGTCACCCGGAGTGGCTTCTCCTTTCCACGTACTCGTTGCCTGTTTGAAACGAGTTCTGCCAAACCATGCAGTCACCGACTCTTGCCAGTTTTTGGTCGATGAACTAACTCCACGCGGGCTCGAGCGCGCACACTCCTCCCTTAACTCGCTGGAGACCGTCGCTAACCGATTTCGGGAAGTCGTTGGCGAAGAGCTCACCGTGCGTCATGATGCCTTGCGTCGTCGCGAGTCTAGCTTGATTTCAAGTTGGGAGGACGAGTATCTAGCAAACGCCCGAGAGGACAAGAAGGTTGAGGCTGAGATGGCTGAACTTCTCCACGGACGTCGTCCCTCGCCATCCCCGCCTCCGTCCCCACGCCATGAACGGCCGTATTTCGTCTCCTCCACCGCTCTGTCAGGTCTTCGAGCACCGCCTACATCTCGAATTGGTCCTGCGCCACCTCAATCGTCGTCACATGTCGCTCCTCCCACCACCAGTCCCCCAAGCAGCACACGAGTAGGATCTCCAACCCCACCCCCATCTGAGTTAGATGTTGACTCTTCGACTTCCTACCACCCACCGCCAGGGTTGTCGCGCAAGCGAAGGCGCTTCACCCCTCCTCCACCACCATCGTCGCCCGTAGAGACCCGCCCTACAGCGACAGCGAGCGGTCCGGTTATCTGGGATGATGTTGACATGGCATCTGTGGATCCCGGCGAACCTGAGGTTGATGAGGAAAAGGTGATTGCGTCTGCCTTTTACCAGGACCTCGCTCGGGACCTCAGTGTTGACCCCTCTCTTGACAGGGCAATGGTGCGCGCCCTCTCGCAACTCGCGGAGGGAACGCCGATTGACGTGCTGAACCACTGTGTGGACGCAATACTTGAGGAGGCCGGTTCCTAGGTGGTGTGTTTTGTCGTTCGTTGTTGGACTGTGTGTGTACTCTTGAATTTCTACCGACTTCGTCTTGTTCCTGACTTCGTCTTGTTCCTCTGGCAATGTTTAGTTTATTTATTTATCCTACATTAGTAGAGTAGAATTCTTGTTCGGTTTAGAATCTCCAACCACGCCGTATTGCTTCGAATTTTAGATTTAGATTTTATTTATGGTACACATAGAAGTCAGTAGTCAGTATTGCCGCGTGAATGTACATTCCATAACGCCCTCAGTAAACTCAATTTTTTGTGGGTTCATGCATTCGATTGGGTGAAGTCATCGTAAGTACATTATTGAAGGATGTATGCGAGAGCTTCGAGCAGCGCGGCCGCCAGTGCTGGCGAAGCATCGACTGAGATTGTGATACTGGAGCCCACGTCTGGGCCCAACAGGGTGGCTACGTCCACGAATCAGTGAAGTGTGCGCGTAAGCAAGAGCTGGGGCCATACCGGTCGCCAAAGAAAACAAGTCCAACGTGTCATGAACACCAATCTCCCCCAAATGACGCTCCAACGATGTGAGCCCATTGACCTCAAGCCAATCGTGAACTTTTCGGGTGACGCCGTTCGCGTTTAACACGACGTTCTGAACCGCCGGCAGCATAGTGCACTCGCTGCTCCGGACTGTGCTAACATTAGAAAAAGGGTGTTATGCCATCTCATTTAGTCTCACCGATTGCATGATTGCAGTAATGACGGTTGATGAGGCGCCGTTGTGTTAGAATATACGACTTTACTTGCTCGCGCGCATCTGTGGAACTAGTAGAAGTGGGCATGGCGATGTGGGAAGGGTAGGTCAGAGCCGGCATTTAAAAAGTAGAGGCCGGTCTGGGCTCGCACTTAAACCGCTCTGGGCTCAGGGTTGTCGAGAAATCAACTTGTGATCCGCCCGGTATGTACGTGTCATTCACAGCGCGTACATAAAACTACTTTTTACTCCGCAGGCTCTGGAAACAAGTATTCGAAATCATCAACCATCTCGTGCAGAATGTCAAAGCGCACGGTGATGACATCCATACGCCCATCTTTGCCATCAGGACGCCCATCACCGCTCCAATGCGTAGCCAGCGTGTTGATGTAGAACTGGAGGATGGCCTAAGGCTTTGTTAGAAGACGGCGCGCATAATTGTGGACCAAGTCACCTTCTTCTTCTCCATTGCACTGTTCGGTTCCTCGGGAAAGCGACCCGCCCACTCGCGGAAGAAGTTGACGAGCCACACTTTGGGCTTGTTCTCGCGGACCTTCCTCTCAAAGTCGGCGAATGAGGCCGTCAAGACCTGGTGTTGGGACCTCGTGAAGGCGCGAGGGACGTTGTATGTCGACGTGGTGAAAAACTCGGGGTACGGATGGTCTTTTTGAGGCGCAGTCGGTCTGGATTAAAAGGTCAGTTCACGCGGGTATAGTCATCAAAGGAGACTGACGGGAGAGACAGAACAGCACGACGGTACGCAAGCTCGTACGTGCGCTCCTCGGGGGTCATTACCGTTTCCCAAAGACGGGGCATGAGGACGAAATTTGCTGGGGAGTCGACGGCGTTTCTCCTTCTTATAAGGCTCTGGTGGCGGCAGACGTAATCCGACCTGTCATTCGGTTGCATGAATTATTTTCATCCGCTTTATCCTACCAGTGAACGTCGCCATGTTTAACGTCAGTGCCTTTCGGAGGGCTCGCCGAACCAAACATACGCAGAATCCATATCCCAAGTCATCCTCGCCTAACGCACGCCGCAAAACCGCGCGCATCCCACAGTCTAGCCCGCCTCAGAACCAGTTGAATGATTCTATTAGGACGCAGCGATATATCCGGGATGATTCTGGACATCTGCAGACCGTCGAAGGCCTCTCTTTTGGCAGCGACCTCAATGCGATCCTTCGCCAGGATGCCTCGAGCGATGAGTGCTCAGAGAATGACGATGACCGCGTGCAAGATATCGAAGACGAGGTTATCATGGAAGACGCGCCGGGCTGGGAGGACGAGCCCGACGAGCATGTAGCGCGTGGAGCAGAGGAGTTGGTCGAGAAGCGCGTACAAACAAGGCCGCCAACAGGAAGAGTGCGATTCATTTCCATTTTTTGCTTCACCATCTGAATCGAAGGACAGCGGCGTGCCATGGATGTCTGGAAGGGTCGATTTGGAGGACGGAATTATTCTCAAGAATTCCTCTACGAGTTGTTGCGATTGAAAGGTCGCGGTGGCTCTGAGACGACTAAATGCCATGCTTGCGCCCTACCCGATAATGCGCTCTATCGCTGCAAGGAGTGCTCCCGGTATCGTTTACTTTGCAAGAAATGTTGCTTGGCTGAGCACGCCAGGTTGCCTCTACACATAATTGGAGTACGTGAAGATCTTAGTTGTTGAAGTGTGGCGCTCATTTCTTTGCTCTAGCATTGGGACGGGGAAAAATTCCAGAAGACTACTCTACGGTCCATGGGGTTGCGATTATATCTTGGGCACGAAGATGGCTCCCGCTGTATCATGCCCCGCGTGGATCCTCATGCTATGGTTGTGATGCACACCACGGGTTTGCACGAGGTCTCGGTGCGATATTGCAACTGTCTCCAGTCCACACCGCGCCGTCAACAACTACTGCGTTTTGGTTGGTATCCGGCTACAGTACAACTGCCGGCGACGTGCGCGACACTGGACGTCCTGGATCTATTTCATGGCCTGACTTTGAATGGGAAGTTGTCGGCGTATAACTTCTACAAGACCATGGTTTATATAACGGATGCGCTAGGTATCCAAGTCCCCAAGGTGAATTTCTCGCGATTATTGCTACACTGCGAATATTCATGCTTCTGCCTTAGAAACGATATCAGCCATTCTTGCGTATGATACGTCAGTATCGCCACCTCAAGATGATGATGCGAGCGGGTAAAGGCAGCCAAAAGGACGGTGCCAGCCGGTTCAGTCGTGGCGAGCTGACTGTTCAGTGCCCTGCTTGTCCTATCCCATTTGTGAACCTCCCACCGGATTGGAAGGAACGCGTGGACCAGTGCGTTGACTTACCTTAATTGGGGTATTCAATTCTAATAGATTCCGCAGGTATCTTTACCGGAAGGTCGTGTCGGTCGACGCCTGTTTCCGTCTGACGAATTTGTTTCGCTCGAATCAGTCAACTGACCCGTCACTCCACCCCGGGGCTGGATATATGTTGGAAGATATTGGTGATTACGGGATGCATGTCTTAAAGCATGCGACTCAGAAAGATGTGGGTTTTATATCTACTTTCGTAGATGATCGTTAACCATTGATTGTCCTTACAGATCAGTACCTGCAGCGGCTTTAAAGCAATCGCTCACGCCGATGCGAAGTGTCATACGGGGCTTAGATCGACCGGGGTCATCGCGGTCTGCTGTTCCCGCCACGAGATGGTCTGTAGTCAGGGTGTTGGGAACTTGCAGAGAGGCGAAAGGTTCGTGGTATAATTGTGTGGATTAGGTATGTCACCTTCTGATTGACGATGTTTAGATTCTGCAACACGGACTATGCCGTTTGTTCGGCGCTCCAAGACAGTCACGACCTCAACGACGTCCTCTTCTCTTATGACATAGCCTGCCAATGGATCAAGCATTTCCTAGAACGGATGTCTGATCTCCCCGAACACCTTCAATTACCGGAGCATATGGAGCTGAATGCCGCAATTCCGAAGGGTCATTGCCCTGGGCACCAATTAGCTTGTCAGATTTCGTGGGCTATGGGGATTCAGCCGGGAGTGGGACGTACGGATGGAGAGGCCATTGAGCGCCTGTGGGCATTTGTTCGGATGTGTGCGAGCAGTGTGAAAGAAATGGGGCCAGGCTCTCGAGCTGATACGCTTGACGACCAGTTTGGTTTCCATAACTGGTGCAAGCTGATTGGGATGGGTATGAGCCTTTTGCTTGAACGTTTCTGGGTATTAACGCCGCGACAGGCCTATGCTTCATGAAGCGTGCTGTCAAAGCAAGGGCACAGGCAGCTAAACAAACAGCGTTACATGCGGATTTTACGGCGCATTTACCGCCCGATGTTGTGGAGCGTTGGACGGAGTGGGTTGTTGCCTGGGAGAAGGACAAGGACAGTCGTCCGAATCCTTATGGCCAAGACGATTCGAACCGTAGGTTTCGGTGCCTCATTGTCCTGAGCGCGTAACTAACTAAACACCAAAGGGGATACAGAGGCAAAAGCGCGCTATCGCGTAGCAGAGCGTGAGCGGGAAGCTTATGCCGCTGGCGAGATCCCTCTACACGACACGTCTCCTTGCGCACTGTTAACCAATGGATTTTTGATCGAGCAGCATCAGTAAGTCGACTCAAGCTCTATATGACTTTTGTATTGAGAGTGTTAACAGAGCCAAATTGAGACTCCTCACCGACGGCGACGGTACCCTAACACAAGCCCAGGCCAGTGATATCCAGAAGAAGCGGGTCGCTTTAGCCAAGCGTATTCGTAACTTCCGGACAGTTCAATTGGTCTACATGCCTGCAGTTCGTACCCAACTACAGCGAGAGACTGTTGCGCGTACTGTTCCAGTGGAGGTCGAGGACCAGACGCTATGGTTACCGTCGGACTTTTCATCGGAAAGGAGGTCGGCAGTTTGCTTGGGAGACATTGCGAAGAAAGAGGCGGAGATCCGGAAAGGACAATGCTACGACGCTCTGCAGGCCATGCGCGACTGTGAGCGGGCATTGAGGACTCTCGCCTCGTATCGGAGAGATGAGACGGATGGGCAGGGTGTCAGAACGCGTGCGCAGACAAGCATCGAGACAATTGAGGCACGGCGAAACTACAATGCTGATCGGTATCGACGTTGTCGGCGCGCTTTGGAACGTTTGGATCCGGGTGGTTCTTGGGGTATAGAGTTGAGGCCTCTGAAGGATGCAGACATCACGAATATGGCAGGCGGAAGTTTTGATATCGACGTGTTGCTACCAATGGGACAAGGCGAGGCCGAGCTATCATGGGTGTGGGCAACTGAGATGGGTCAAGGAGACGACATGATTGAAAGTGAGTAGCTTTTCTTGTTTCGTCTTAACCTTACTAACAGTTGTACAATGATTCAGGTTGCCGAGTGGAGTGGCTGAAGAGCCGGGCTCGTTCGTTGCGTTGGCTCGAGGAGAGTAAGTTTATGGATGAGGAAATGCGACGGACGCCGATAACCCTCGAGAAGAAGGCGTTATGGTGGGATGCGCGCCGCGAAAGCGAAGATGAGAGCCTGGGGTCCGACATCAAGGAAGGGATTCGTGCGTATGCCGCGCAGCAGGCTGGTGTGTGTTCTAAACTGGCATCATCGTTCAAAGCCGTATGGGATCTGGAAGGGATTGATTTCGAAGAAGGGGCCGACGAATGGGAGGAGGTGAACGAACCGGAGGAGGAAGATGAGAGTGAGGATGAGACGTTGGTCGGTGATGAGTACATCAGGAAACAGCCTTTGGACTCTGGACAACTCAGAGAGTCTGCTCTGAATCAAGTTGAGCAGGAGCAACAGAGCAGCCTTAAGTTGGCTCCCAGCTACCTGAGCTAACAGGCACTTGCCCAAGCTCACTTGAGCTGCTCTGGGTCATCTAGAGTCAACCCAGTATAATTGAAACAGTGCATCGTGAGTTGAGCTCTGTCAAGTCGATGCCAGCAACCCCAGGAAGGTCTGAGAAGACACTTTGAGTCAACCCTGAGTCAACCAGAAGGATTTGAGGGACAGGTAAATATTTATGTGCTTACTTGCTATCGAAAAACTTCTACAGATTAGACTCAAATTTAAACACACCTCAGTGCGTGCGTGCGGCAAGGGTACCAAGACTAGATACCAATGTATGGAATAAACACCTCTAACAGGTCCAACTACTCTCCTACAGCATCTTTAAGCTCGTTCGCGAGCGAGAGATAGACAATATACAACCTCCAGGCACTTAATGCGATGACCGATACGATCGTGGACGTGGCACAATGGTTGCAAAGTGCGGAAGTGGGATGATGGCTCTGACTGGGATGGAGCCGATTGAGGTCTGGGCAGCGAATGCAAACATGCCTATGCTGAGTTCCGGGTCGTCGTACCGTGGGTCTCGCCCTACTATGCCTACGCCGACCTCGTCGGCGATCCCGCTGTCGTCTGCCAGCTCCCACGTCCCGTCGGCTTTCTCTACGGACAGGCGCCGAAGAAGAAGAAGAACATCTTCGGCAAGACGAAGGGCGAACCCATCCCGATTCCCAACATTCCAACACTTATACCCTCTACACCTACTGCCACTCCCACTCTGAAGAGGCATTCATGTCATCTGAGCGCGGCGTCGCCGTACATGCCACAACGACTCCCCCCCCACTTCCGCAGCACGCCTCTTCCGCTGCCGACCCACAGCAAGTACTTCTCCCCGAGACGCTCGGCAACCAGCTGCTTCCCAACTCGACCACGTACGCGACGCTCAGGTCGTTATTCACGTCCTCGGCATATCCGCTGCAAATCCTTTCACTGGGTGCGGCCTGGCAATGTACGTCTGGAGCGATGGGCGGTGTTTTAAAGGGAACGAGGGGAACCAGTATTATTGCAGGTATGTTGAGCGGTGGGAGACAACTGGGAGCAGGCGTCAATGTGAGGGTAGAGCCTGGGTCACGCGCTGGCTGGAGGATATGAAGGCAGAGGACGGTCAGGGACTGGGAAAACTGAGTCAGAAAAGGTGATGAATGGAAATAGAACACGTACTGTGGGAAGAGAGGACGAAGAGGCGCAGAACAAGCATCCTAATGCACGTCTCACTTTAGGACTGCTTCGGTTCAGTTTTCCGTCGTTGTCGCGGTATCTAGGACTGGTGCGATGCCCATGTCCCAAGCTCGGCTTATTGGACACAGTGCGAGATCCGTCATGATGGTGGGAGGGCAAGTCGGACGATGCCCAAACGCCCTTGATCACCACTTGGTTGATCGGACCGGGCTGTTTCGACAACTTCAACCTGTCCCACATTCCTGGCCATTTAGGCAATTGCCGGTTCATGCAAGGACGTCTGTTTGAATGAAGGCATCAATGGGTGGATGAAGAGAGTAGAACGGACATTAACGCACTTGCCCCACACTAACAGCAGCTTCGAAGGCGTAGAAACACCCAAAAAAAAGAAAGAATTAGAGCCGGAATAAAGCCAGCTAACGTGAAAAGCGTCCAGTGGTCGAGGTACTGGCGTTGAAGTCGTGAATACGTCATCAGGAAACGGCCTGTGGGCCAGAGGCTGCCTGAGTCAATCACTGTTACAGTGATTAACCAGAGGGCACTAGGGTGTCCCAAGACATCCTTAGTTGTCTCAAGGCTAAGACAGTAGCAATCACAAGCTTGAGTTATCTTAATGCTGTAGAGTTTACCTCAAGTCCTCCCAAGGCATAAGGGTTCATAGCTCCCAACTCATGTTAACCCTAGAGTACTCAAAGGACAGATTGTTCCAGTTGTCTACTTGAGCCAACTCCCGGTCTCTCGGAGATTGATAATTCTATATAAAGCTGATGGGTAAATTTTTTGCTGAGGCGACGTGGTGTACAACAGTACACCAGTCATACCCCACACAAAAGGAATGTGATGCAGCCTGGTTTCCTTTGCCAGGGTTGCCCTCGTACCGGCTACAGAGCAGTATTACATAAAAAAATAAGAGGTAACACGAATACGCGCAGACGGTCAGGAGTGGTCAGGGAGAGCCAAGCAGAAGCGACTTGCCTATAGCATGGATACGGAAGAACAGGACTGCACTGACACATAAATGGGACGGGTGGGGCTGCCGGCACACCTCCGAGCTGGATGCGCACAACGTCCTTGTCCTCTGCGGGTAAACTTCGTCCACATCGCCTTAACTTTGGGAATGATGGCTGCCTTCCGTTTGTTCGTCATCGTCGTCGAAGTAAAATACGAGCCGGCGACGTGAAACGGGGTCGTCATCGTCGCGAGGCAGCATATGGGCTCAGTGGCGGGCCAGGCGGAGAGCAGACTGCATCGTCTTGCTTCTTTGATCTGCGGCCGGCTTACGCGTCCGCGACGAGAGGAGCATCAAGAGAGGCGTTGGTTAATGTCGCTGTTGGTCGCCACGCCGCGATGATCTTCCCTAGCAAAGGGAATCAAGACCCGAAAACGAGCTAGTGTGTAGACGTACCTATAGTGACCGGACGCGTCCGCGACGCCGTCGAAGCCATAAACGAAATCCAGCTGCCCCTCCAGATCGCGAGAGTCAAACACAAAAACCGTACAATGGGTAGATTTTGCTGCTCCGAACGCCGCCTGCTGTCTAGGGCTTACGCGGCTGCCTGTCGTTGCCATAGCGGCGGGGACGTTGGCGTAGTCGTCACTTGAAGCCCGCATATCGGCCAGAGCGGCCTCCATAAGAGGGCTTACGCGTGCGTCGTGGTGGTAGAGGCGAGAGTTCCACCTCAACGCGTCCAACAGTGCAGCAAGAGAAAAAGGCTACAACATTAATATTAATATTGAGTGAGACGATATATGCCAGTTGAGTAATTAAAAACGCACCTGGGCATGCACAACGGTCTTTTCAGAGTCCCAGTAAGCGAGACCTCGTCGCATCGTCGGTCGGGCCTGTTGGAAGGCCTGCGCTTTGCCACCTCCTCTGGCGTCTCCTTGTCGTTGTTGTGGTGCCCACTGGGCGGTGCCAGCTACGTCGTCGGGCACGTTGCTTCAAGCCCGTAAAGTAGACAGATGGAGTCATGGGTAGCTCGTCGGCGGACGACGACGATGAAGAATCAGAAGACGCCGTTGGTGATGGCTGGTCGCGCGGTGGTGTAGGTGGTGGCGGTCGTCGGGGTAGAACTGCCGCCATGCGTCTGGCTGCGACTCCGCTCACCCGTTCGTTGAGCACCCATTCTTTGAGCACCCGCTCCAGTCGTACGCGCAGAACCTGTTCATGCGGCGAGAGCATCATGTCTTCCCCCTCCTGTTCGCAGCGCGCTGTGGCGGCCACTGCCCACGTTGGTGGCGCTTACGCGTCGTTAACGACGCCGCATGCTGGTAAACATGAATAATGAATAAGAAAGAATAAAAAAATACGTACCGTTGCCTCGCCTGGCCAGCAGACGAGCAGCATCGTTTCCACCCTCTCCCAGCCTTGTGGCATACAGCTGCGGGTTCCCGTCGCTCTCTTGACGTCGACTTTTCTGGTTGACTGCGCCCGCTGTATCGAGTGAATGCTGCCAGTCGTCTGGGCTTACACAGCGAGTCGTCCTCCGGTTGGCTTTGTCCCTTTCGAGGTCCAGACGATACAGAAGCACGCGGATGGTGCAGGCGGCCTTTCCAGGAGTAGCGTGTCGACAAAGGGAGAGGATACTGATAGTAGGAGGGAGAGAAATAGTGTCGATCACCGTCCGGAATGTTCGGATCGGACATCCGAACATGAACGGAACGAGCTCGTCGACGTTCGGGACAGCGACGACGGGCTCGGAGTAGCATTCCAAGTATCGGAATTTAATGCAGGATATGTATATTACAAATATTCAATTAAACCTTGCTCATATTATCACACGGGGACTAGAATTTTGCCTTACGTGGATAGTATACCATCCCATACACCCAAGATCGCGTGCTTCAGCACTGTTCACCGCACCAGTTGCTCTAATTTTTACTCGAATATGTTATTTACGGAGAGATTGATCAAATCCAGCTTGAAGTCGGGCAACCGTGGCATACAATACGTTGTACTTGGCCTCACAAGCTGGTTCACGTTACAAGTCATGGCTGATAGTAGGTTGGTCAGTCTTTCCTGTTCTATTTTTCTGAAACTGTACTGATGGCTTATTCGTATGTTGCCTACTAACCTGACAAAATTGCAGGCTCTCCTCATTCACCGTTCGCTCACAATCGTCGTTGCCGTCGCCCAGATTTGGCGGCGGCTACTCGGACCGCAAATCCGAACAGTGATCAAGCACTGTTCGAGCTGGTACATCCTACCTTCTACCACCACTATCATCGACTTTCGTCGATCACTCACGGCCTCTTTCGTCTTCATCCTCCAATCTTGTCCATTGTCTGTTAGATGGCTGTACAGCCGCAGCGTAATGCGCCATTGACAGTGCTGTCGATATGGGCACCCCGCATGAACGGCGTCGCAACACAATGCCCGCGCTGCAACCACGAACGGGTTCTGCAGGAGCCGTCACTTGAGGAATAGATGCTGTCCCGTCTGCAGACGGGCAGCATTACGCGGTGCGTTCTCATTTTAACATCCTTTTTTCCTATGTGCTAAGCAACAGCGATAGTTCTATCATATCCGCCGCCGCCGCACCGCGACACCATACCCAACCGTGGGCCCACTCAGAGCCAGGCCGACCTTGAGCAGGGCTTTGTGGGCCCGTGGTTGGGAGGTGGTGTCGACGCGCGGTCTTTTCCGCTCAATGCTTTGGACCGTTTTCCACCACAGCAAGCCCATCATGTTTACCACCCTCATATGCAATGTCAAATTTCCTCACGCTGATATATATCTAGCGCTTCATTCCCTTCTCCCTCTAGTCAGGAAATCCGTTCAAGTCCGCTGGGCACGTGATGCCACGTAGCCATCACGTGTTGGTTGGGTTTTGCTCGAATGACGGTGCGTTTCCAACTTGTTCTCTACCACCATCTCATCTCATTCCTCCTGCTGACCTAGAGCGACATGCGCGAGCAACAGCCGGTACATAGCAGCTACCTCCTGGATGATGACTATTGCCTTCCTCAACGACAACTCTTGCCTCGAGCCTCGACGACGACCGACTCCTCGATGACGACCGACTCCTCGATGACGACCGACTCCTCGATGATGACCGACTCCTCGATGATGACCGACGACCGCTTCAATGATGAACATCGCTTCAAGCCTCGACAATGACCGCCTTAAGTCTCAACGAGGACCCCTCGATGACCATCATGACTCCAGAGACGACAACGACCCCCGGCGGTTGGTGAAAATGAAGGTCTCTCTGCACCGGAAACAAAAATGACCGTGGTGCGGGATATGGTAGAGAAGGCTCCTACAAAGCCATTTCTTTTTCCAGGTGAGCAATATTAATCTTAACCGCTTCTCGAGGCTGAAGCACCTCGCAGGCCGTACCATCCGTCATGTCAGCATTGATCCCACAGTCAAAACCCCCCACGAGACTGGTGCGTCCCCACCCCTCCGCCCTCCCTGTGTATCCGAGTATTTTCCTGTTGTTGCTGTCTCTCGATACTGTATGATCTGTAGTACTGTTATACGATCTGTTGTTATATTCCTTCTTATATGGCTTCATGTATAGTAATACGGTGTGTATGTATTGAGATATTTGAATGTTGTCTTGTTTTCTGAGTTTTAAGCTCTTTGGAAGCTTTCCCTGTTTTCCTTAACTGATTTGATTAGGGTTTATGTTGTGCTGGGCTGCTGTAGGTCACCTTATGTTGACTCTAAGTTACATATATCTTGTTTGGGGGTAGCACAAGCCACTTTGAGTATGACTCAAGTGATCTTGAGTTAGACTTAAGGCATCCTCAAGGAAGGTTTGGACCTGAACCTTTGCCAAAGTTAACCGGACAGAGTTCACACCCTGACGTCCTCTAGGCAACCATGTTCACCGTGGTTGACTCAGCAGTCCTCTAGGCTGGTGACCTGTTTCCTGATGTAGATGTACAGGGAAAAAGCCAAAGGACTCACAGGGAACATGACATACAAAGGAATAACACACAATGTGTAACGAACGCGTTGAGCCATCTTTGACGGGTGGACGACGCCGGTCGATGTCTGACGGCGCAGGTGGCGAGAGGTAAATGATGTGGCTCGGAGTATGGGCGGGAGAGCGTTTGATAGTCAGCGCTTCAGCGGGCCAGCCTTCTTGGAGGCCGAGAGAAAGAGGCGCGGGAAGACATCGTGGCAGGCAGCTGGTGCAGTGACATATCTCCCTGGCTGTCAAAACCATTGGCCCTGGAGAGAGTCCGCACGATGAAATCAGTGATCGGGCTGCTTAGTCAGCTCACGATCTTTCCCCCGCCAATTGCCCATACCCACATTGGGGTCAAGCCAAAGCTTCGCAGTCAATACGTTTTTCCAGCTGTTGCCGCGTGCATAGTCGCGATCGATGGGCGGGCGTGCGGTCCACAGCCAGCGCTCCAGCGGGCCAGCCATCTTGGAGGACGAGAGAAAGAGGCGTGGGAAGACTACGACATGTCGTAGTCTTCCCACGATGAGCACGCAGACGACGAAGTCGCGTTGAGTGGGAGCAGGAGGTAAACGCGTCTTTATTTGACGCTGTTTGTCCAGCAGATCGGAGTCGTCTCGAATTTGGCCCATGGGCCAAAATCGAGACCACTCGATCAGAGCTCACTTCTTCTTCCTCCCACTTGTACAGTTTTTTATTTCCTCTTTTACCCGGATCGCCTCTCCACGACTTGGATGGCGTTGGATCGAACGCGTAAGCCGTCAATTCGACGACGCAGCTTCGTGTAAGCCCCCAGAAATGGGGCGTCCGAGCATGGATATTGCTTTGGACGACGCCGGCACTGGCATTGCGCCAGACGCCAGCAATGACGACGCTGGAGAATCTGGATGACACCGAAGGTAGCGGGTAGGAGTCGTGTCCGCGGACGCCTTCCCGTGTGTAGAGGGCGAACATGAACTGGGCGCCGACGTGAGTCCATTCAGTATGTCTTCTTATTTTCATTCGTGTCCAATATTTGAGATAGGGCTCCAGCCGTCGGACAGCATGCCCATCCTGTCCGCTCCTTCGCCAAGTCCCGTATCTCCTAATCCCGTACCACCATCTCATTCTGCCCCACTCAGTCGACAATCAGCTGCATCTGCGTTGATAGGAATATGCCCCGACTACGCGGATGATCGATGATCTGCTGGGTAGCGTCGACCAACCGGTTCAGCTCAAGACGGATCGCACTACGGGCAGGGAGTATCTGGCCTGCGATTACAATAGAGACGGCGAGAGTTACCGGTATGCGCCTGCAGTCGTGGTGAGACAGTGCTGATGTCCTTCAGGTCAGCCTGGCGAGTATGACCCTCCCTTGGACGACGGCACCGTTCCTTCTTCCAAACTGCGCAAACTCGAAATCTCGGCAAATTCGAGGCTTTCGATCCGTATCGAGAGATGTGCGACTTTTACGTGTCGTATTGATGCTCGACATCTAAATCTATGTCTATCAGGTACTTCGAAGGCGGTGTATCGTCTGTCTATCTCTGGGATCTCGATGGCGGTGGATTTGCGGGAGTTGTTCTTTTTACGAAAGGTATGAATGCACGCGCCACGACCCGATGACGCCGCTCAATTTATCCTGCCAGTCATGATGCCGGCCTCCCCAAATGAGCCATCTGGATCTTGGGACTCGATTCACATCTTCGAAACTGCGGAGCGCGGGCGCAACACACATTTCCTCCTGATTATATCATAAACCTTACCATCGGGAGCGAGGGTCATGCGAGTAACGATGGCGCCAACTCCCCGAAGGGCGATCGTCATTCCGGTCCTTCCTCGATTTATTCTGTCTCCAGCAAGCATCTTCGTCCACACCCGCTGATAAGGGGACAGTCCCATGGCCCAAGTGCCCCGCTGGCGCCACTGGCAAGGCGCAGCTACCTCGGTGCCCAAGGACAACGACTTTCCTCCTTCTCCAATTTCCGTTTCCACTGCTCCTTCTTCTCCCGAACCCCTTCTTCGCAGAATCGACGTTCATCAGTTTCATCGGCGCGCAGTGCCGCAACCTTGCCTCCAACTAAATAAAGATGCACGATTGACTGACAGAAAGCGGACGCTGTCTCTTTTTCCACTATCGCTGCTCTCTCGTCTCTTGTCCATCAAGTTACCCCTTCGTCGGATCGAAGATTGTATATACCTCATCATTCTCCTCTGCGTGCGGTAGATCTCGGGTTATTATTTAAATGTGCAAGTACCTTACTGTACTTGTATATACCACCTTTCTTCATCTGTAACACGTATCAATGCCATGTTTCATGACTGACGTCTGTAATGTTCGAAGGAAAAGGCTACATTGAGGATTCATAGTTGTAGCTAAAAACTCTGTTGTCTGGACGGGAGCAGTGTTGCTGGCGCGCGCTAGAGCCCTCAGAGCCAGGGGAGTTACACACTATAACTCGGTCGAGAAGTGTGTAGAGCTGGATTTTGTTTCGAAAGGTATGGAGGAAGGCTGGAAACGCCGAGTGCAGGCCCAAAGTATCTTCCTCGAGAGACGCGCTATTCCTGTTCCGCCATCTGATGGGATTGGTGACAACGTCGAGTTTCCTGAGATCCCATAGTACGTGTCTGGCCGATTGAATCAACACCTGACTCGTTCTCCTTGAACAAGAACAAGAACTGTCAAGAGGAAGTAGGATGAGAGTGCGTACAGGATGGACTGGATGCCTGCGTGCGCCACAATTGGCCGCGCCTGCACCCACCAGACAGTACTGATTTTCGAGGGACTTAAAAAAAAAAGAAAAAAAAAAAAAAAAAAAAATAGGGAGGGGGGGTTAGGGTTTAGGTTTATGGCTCCCGAAAGAAAAAAGAGGGGAGGAATCGAACCCTCGCCCGGGCGAGATGACCGAGGTGCCCGGTCACGTGCCTCAAATTGGTCGCTTCGGTGAAAATCGGTCTTAAATCGGTCGCTCGGGAAAAATTGGTCAAATCGGTCGTGTGGCTGTGCTGCCTCGACATGACGATACTCCCTCTTGGACCGCGTCTTGTTCTGGTTTCCCTTTATCATTGCCGCGACCATCTTCTCATCTTCTCAAAGCTATGCCGACTACCAAAGGCCGTAAACCACACACTGGGACCACTTTGACGCGTCCTGCTAAGCCTCAACACGTAGATGGCTCCTCAACTGCTGTCGCGCAAGCGGCCCAAGTCGTGAATTTCGCTAATCGCAAGCGCATTCTCGCGAAGAAGCTCGCAGCCCTCAGGAAGAGCTGCAGGAATGCCGACGGCTGGGATCAAGAAGGGTACTACATGGCCGAGGCCTGCGGCGCGATTGCCGACTGGCTGCCCGACCTGTGGAGCGCCATGATGGAACATGGCGCGCAGGTGGACATTGTGCAGAAATCCATCATTCATTGCTGCGAAACTGCAAAGGCAATCGAGAAATGTGATAGCGAGTAAGCTCATTTCTCTTTCCTCTTGGTACCTTCACTGATCAATGAGTATCAGAGCCGACTTTGACGATATCGAGACGGAAGTGGACATCAAAGACAAGGACGGAAAGCTCATATTTCAGAGCGCGTCTCATCTCGACCGTGCCCTGCAATGGTTCTGGCGAGAACTCCTGGTTTTCTCGCAGGTGCAAGGCCACCCTCGAACCGCCGTCCTCGACAGTCTCGATCGCTTTAAGATCACCGACAAGGTCTTGGCTACAATTCGAAAGAACCCAGATGGTTGGTTTTAACTTCCTGGCCTGGGAGTTCGTGTTGATGATTTTGCAGACGTTGATGGCGAGGACGGATGGCCACTCTGGGACCAGCACTGGACGGAAGACATGCATCAGGCCGCAAAAAACACGGTGCAGTGGCGCAACAATGACAAAGTAGTAGATTTCCTTCACATTTTCATGATATGTGTTATCTGGGCTGACGTCTCTAACAGGTGCAACCGTATGATTAATCTCCCGTTGTATATTTTGGCAAAGTATTAGTTCAGCTTGGCCGCTTTGGCGTGGCCGATGTGGAGGTAGCCGCTTCTGAGAACATCATCAGTTCTTATCATCTCCTTATCAATGAAAAGGAAAGAAATATTTACGGCTCTGGAGGAAATCTGGTCACCACCTTTCCCGTCTCAGCTCCTCGCATTTCTCGTCGAATAAAGGCTTTCACTCCCCTGGGACGACGCAAGTAGAACCTATCGCGATCCTGCTGATCCCCTGGTAGTGGGTCGGAGAACCAACCCATCCTTGCAACGTTCTGATAACCCACTGCGTGCAGGACCATTCGGCTCGGGATGAAACGAGAGGAGTAGCACCTTGTGCTGGACTCTGCTGTTGCACGAACTGCTCAACGGGGGAAGCCTGACCAGAGCAACGAGCCGCGCTCTTGGTTAGGTCCGCTGGGTGGTCATACGTCCTGTGATTGGTCTCGGTCCGCACCAGCCTCTACATCCTCCTCGTCAGGCGCGCCCACTTGGGGGAAATGTCAACTGGGCCGCTGAGACGGTTCTCGTAATCAGGACGCGGAAGCGCTATTCCCCAGTGGAAAGAAACCTCCCCTGTGCCCAGTTCATCAGACGAGATATATATAGGTGTGGACATGCTTGCGGCGGGGACGGCAAGAAGCTAATACACTGACTGGGAAGCTTGGAGTGACGAGTGGCGCGAAAGCTTTTCGATGGCGCACTCTGATAAGGAAGCGCGGACTACGAAACTGGACCCACCCGCACAGTTCTGTTCGTTTGTGTGTGGGATGCTCCCATTTTCAGCGTATCGCAGCACGAGTTCGTTATATATAGCTAATGCGATGGACGAATTCATGATGGTCGTCCAAGTAGTATTACCGGCGAGAGCAAGATCTCGACCGAGCACGAGGAGAGGTACGCTTCCAATAAATTCCTTGTTTTCATACCTTGATAACTTGAATTGTCCAATACGAGCTAAACATGTTACATTTCGGGAAGAAGCAGCCAGTCAACCTCATCCCCAGATCTGCCTCAAGCACTATCCACAGGAATCATGGCAGTGGCCACATCACTACCTTCACCTTGAGTCGGAGACGACGGCCAGTCAACATCCGACTGAGCAGAGACAGCCAGCATACTGCAGGACTTGAGGGGTTACACAAGAATTCAAAAATTCAACCTACTTTGCAGTTGCACCAGCGTCATTCGGAGGCGCCGCGCCTGTACCGATAAGAGTCTTGTGTCCAAAGCTCGGTACACCTTCATCCGTAACAACAAAGAGGTACGCGGGACCCGGAGGGTATAAGGCTGGGGTGGGCGGGCCTATAACGGTGAGCGTCATCCTGTCGCTAGAGAGAGACGAGACGAGCTTGAGCATTCGTTGATCCATGTGAACGCCGTGAGTGGCGAAGCCCGGGTCCATGAGAGCAACTAGAAAGAAATTAGGATGTATATGGCAAATTGTTGATTAATGGGAGTGTACCAGAGACATTGGACGCTGTATCAGGTAAGGACACATACAACGTGAAGGTCTGAGTGTAGTCGACCGTTGCGGGTAACTGGGTGTATGTCGGACGAGGACGCGACATGTACGGAGGGCTAAGGAACTCCATCCTGGCGAAGCGATTAGTGCACGAACCGCATGAACAAGTTCATGTCCACTCACCGATATTCAGTGGGGAACCTCACCGCCGTCGTGACATCAGTGTTGGGATTAGAGCCCGCTACCTTTATGAGATTGAGTGTGAAGTGGAACATGGAGACCTACCCAGCATGATAGTCCCATCAGGAATCAGAGTAGCCGTCGAATGGTACATCCTCGGAATCGCAGACGCCGGAATTCCATCACTCGAAAACCTCTGTCCTGAAGGGGCCGCCGGATCGTACACGACTGGCGTCAACGCTGGATGGTCTGCATTGCTTTCTCCGATCTGGTTAAAGGCCTAGTAGTTCATCATGAACAAATGAACTCGAAAGCGCACTTCTATAGAAAGAACTCACGTTGCCATATCCTGCAAGACCGATCTGGGCTCCATTGACAATGACGACGCGGCCATCGGGGAGGAGGATGAGCTCTAGCATAATACGCGCTTGAGGCATAGTTTCCACCATCCATCCCGCAGCGATCCCGGCAGGAGTTAAAACGAGTCGCGAGCATTGATCTGAAGCTGGGAATCGCGAATCGACAATGGAAGTATCGGTGCTGTCAGGAAACGTAGAGCCGCCGCAAATGAGAACTTCTGGCGTGTAGTCGTTTTCCGGCGTCAGAGGGAGGAGAGTGGCCCCGGCGGAGAACGGTGACCTATGCTTCCGCTTAGATGAAGTACTAGCTTTCAATAATGAAGTACGTACGTGATGCGCACACCATTCGGAATGTCGGGAAGTCGGGTTTCAGTGTTGGTTTTCCAGTCCAGGATCATAGCATTTTGGTTTGCAGCGACGAAAATGGTACCGTCGGGGAGGTACACCATGATGGGGAACTCATTTCCGTTTAGCGTGTCGTGAAGAAACTGGCTTGGGATTTGAATGCCGTTGAAGCCTTGGGAAACCTATTAGAGATCTTTGGAAAATGACCGACATAGATCACACGATACCGTTGATGTTTTTGGAAGGGAAGAATTCGTAGGTAGGATTAATGATGCTTGCATTGTTGGTAAATCTACCATCGCAAGAAGAAAAAAAGTGAGCAAGATAGGGGCGAGCGGGATTGCTAGACTTACCCGCCTATCGTCGACCCTCTGTAGTACGTGTTATCTCAGTAGATAGATGAAACTTTCGGCGTTTGAACGTACCCAAAAATGAGAACCGAACCATCTTCAAGACGAACCTGTAGCGGCGTCACTAACAGGATTGGAGAGCCAAGTGTAATGAACAGACCGACGCAGCGTACCATCGGAACGATGTAAGCCTGATAACATCCTGGTTTTCGAAAATATCGCATGTTCCATCGTTGCACGGGGTGAACAAGCGGAGGGCTTGTCGACCGTCCTCACCTTTAGAAGAGTAAGCACTGGGGCATGGGCCCTAGAACCGTCGATTGGAACGTACCAGTAATAACAACAGGATTGCCACCAGAGCTGACCAAAGTGCCATTGCTCAAGAAGCTACCGGTCGCACACCAAGTGTTACTGGCTGGGTTCAGAGCGCGAATTGCCTTTGTCTCCAGGTTCACCTCTGAGACCCATGCGATGTGCCCGTCAACAGTAAGGGGATTGTGCTCGCTACAGCTCGGACGTCAGTCGACTGGGCAACACAATACAGAAGTCATACTTACACCTTGTCAAGTACGATCACCGTATTCTCAGACGTAACAGCGAGCTCCAGGGCGCTCACGCCGGTAGTCCTGATGAACGATATATAAATCAACGAGCCCTTGTACACCCGAGATAACGCGTACCCGTTCTGCACCAGGGACCATTGGCCTGGGACGACTGCGCGTCGATGCTCCTTTGCGGCAGTACCACCACCGGCGAGAGACGCGTACAGAGACGGAAGGACGGCGAGTACAATCGTAGGGTACTGATACAGTTTCTTCAGTGAGAAAAGCATGTCTTGGATAGTAAAAAGAGGTCAGTCTGAAGAAGGTACTACCAGAGATTGCAAAGCACTGAACTGAGTACACAGGATCCGGACTGCTAGCCACTCGTTTTATACCTCATCGTGGGTCCTCGTCTCACGAAACACTATGATTTAACCAGCTGAGAGAGTTGGTTAGTAAGTCAGGTCTCCATTCCTGCCTATTGCCTCAATTCTATATTCTGTGAGTGCGAAAACGTAGTGAAAAAAGCAGGAGACACGAACACGCGCAAGGTACTGGATGAAAGAGACGTCGTAAAGCTGGGTTCATCTGTCAAATCAGAGGCATTCTGAATAAAGATACACGAGGCGATGTCGGACAAATGTCGGAAGCGTGTAAGTACCAAGCTGGTACCTCCAATTCCGACAAATCAGAGGCATTCTGAATGAAGATACACGAGGCGATGTCGGACAAATGTCGGAAGCGTGTAAGTGCAAGCTGGTACCTCCAATTCAGAGTTTGAAATCTTGCAGCCGGGGCACGCATTTATGAGAGTTCCCCAAAGAGTTCCTTTGACTCCGACGATACACTGCGCTTGCTTTCTGCGTGTATGTTATCCGCGCTGAAATTTGCCTCATGATGGCATTGGTGGTGTGGGCGGGCCAATAATGGTGAGCGTCTTCTTGTCGTTAGAGAGAAACGAGATGAGTTTAAGCATTCGTTGTAAACGCCGTGAGTGGCGAAGCCCGGGTCTATGAGAGCAACTAGGACAAGTGTCAAGCCGTGTATAATGACTGGTGATTATGACAGCGTACCAGATTGGGCGCGGTAGAAGGCAATGATACAGATAACGTGAAGACCTGAGTGTAGTCGACCGTGTCAGGTAACTGGGTATATGTTGGACGAGGGCGTGACATCCTCTACAAGTGCGGCGGAGACTGGCAAATTTCTGGATGAAATGCTCATTCATTTGTGTCAGCTTGGCACTGTACACGTACCAGTTGATCTCAGGTCTGATTCTCAGCTGGGAGCCTTCCATCTGCCAAACCGATACTTGAGGGACGAGATAAACAGGTGTCGTCGTCATCGACATTGGCTGAGGTGCGTGATAGCCGGTCTGATATTGTCTAGTCAGTGAGGAACGAAGACAACAGGAACACAAACCGTGGTAGAGTCAAATGCAACTTCCAGTGAGGTCGGTTTGTCTGATTTAGAAATGACCAACATTTCCAACACGAAAAAAGGACAGCACTTACAGGCGCATCAAAGAAGTTGAACACCTGGTGACACTCGACCTCAAACCCGGAATGATCCCATTTGAGGTGAATTAGCAACATTTGCTGCGTCTTGAAGGTATTGTGCTGATTGCAGAAGGGGCGGCACCAACCGCGCAGCTTTGTCGAGTGAGAAATATCGGACTCAGAGGTTGGATCGTAAGGAAAATATCGACTTCCGGCGCACGCGACTGGGGGCGTGCATCAGTCTTGATGCCAGTCCTTTTACAAGCGAGGTAGAACCCAGTCTGGAGATTACGTCTCAGAAATGGCAGTCGAGAGACCGGTCTAAAGTACTGCACCACTTTCACCAGCTCATGAGGAGGGATGTTGGGATTGGGTATGATCTGTATTTCGTCGTCGTCCACGTTTGGGGGAGACACAGGACGATCATCACTAGCTTCAGACACTGAGCCAGAGTCTGAGTCGTCAGACAAAGAATCAGGTAGTATTAGGGCAGTCGGCTTGGATTTTCGTGCACATTTTCTAAGCTGGGACTCAGATGATCAAATCATGGGTCGAGGAATGGACTTACCGTGATATTAATGGAGGGCGCACGATAAACGGAATAGGGGGCGTTTCCTCGTTACTAGATAGCGGACATCCTTGGGGCGGGGATCGTGTCGCGTTGGAAGCCTTCATCGCTGGGAGGGACCAACAGACTTCCGATATGACTTTACTACACGTCGCACTGACAAGGGCCCTGGTACAGTCTGTAATAAAAGTAAATAGTATACCAATGGACGGGAATATTCATCACTGACCACTGTCCTTCGGCTCGGAACAATGGCGCCACTAACACAGCGAATATTATGGGAACCAGTAGGCGTTGGTGGTCCGTAATTACTGGCCAATTTTCGCGACATTACGGTATGCCGTTTCCTCTGTGGTGACTGATACGAGCCATTTTGGCTTGATAACGGCTGGCGCGCAGATATAGTCGAGTAGTCCATAGTCCGGTCCATTTCTTCGCGTCGAGAAGGCCTGAGAAAAGGTGAATGCTCAATAATCTAGAAATGGGATCGTCGAAGGCTTCACTACGCGACAAGCAGGAGCAAAAGACCGGAGATGATCGAAGTTCCGGTCCAAGCGTCAAGTTTTCCTTTTTTGGAAAATGCTCACTGTCACGTGCTCGTGAGCTCCAGACCAAAATTTAAAGCAAAAAGCAAAGAGTATTGTACAGTATTGCATTGTAACAGATCAAGCATTGAGACGAGTCGTACACAAAGTAGTACATGCATATATAATAGTACACTTTTGATAAGTCGGAAATCTGACATGCCCCCATGGTCGGCGATTACCTGCCACGATAATCTGACTCGGAAAGGCTGTCGAACGACGAACTGCTCGATGTTTCGAGCATGTCCCACTGCGAACCATCTGAAGAACTAACGTAACCATCCGACCGAGGTGTGAGATGATCAAGGACATCCGATACGTCCTCTGACGCGAAGGATCCTCCGGAAGAACTGCTGCTCGACACTGACAGAGGCGGGGAGTTTGCACCCCCCGATGCGTCAGAGCTCCATCCCTCATCATCGCTTTCCATAAGCTGATACTCGGGATCAGAAGCCTCGTCCACAAACACCGCACTTTGATTGTCGGCCGCAGCTAGCCCCTTCTCTTTCCCCTTAGCCATCGACAGAACACTCTGCGCATCCGAATCCTCCTCTTGGCTCTCACACTGATATCCACGCAAGTCTCGGATAGTCTCCATACTCGTAGTGCGATGGAGGAGACGGCGCTGCTCATCAATGACACCCTGATCCCATCGAAGAAGAGCATCACGCTCCCGATCATGTCGAAGGAACATCTCATCCCAAAGACTGGGTGGGGCGGGTTGTAGAGAACACCGAATCACCCAGTCCGTAGCCAGCATGGCGAGGCAGGTCGTATCCTTCCATTCTTGCATGAAGGGGCTGAAAAACGAACGTCGGCGGGTTCCTTCATGTCCAAATCGACTGACAAAATCGATGAGCTAACGCGACATCGTGAAAAGCATGGTTACTTACAGTTTGGTGAAGAGTTTGAGAACGGAACCTTTCATAGGTCCGTCAATGATTTGCGCTTGCACGCGCTGACATTGGATCTTGTCGAAAGCAATTTGAAGAACCTGATCCAGCGCGTCCTTCGCCAACCCCTTTTCACGTTCGTCTTCGGTGATAATGATGCCGATGGACAATTCTCCAACTCCTGAGAGGAACGGGGAATGATGAGTGGGTAGCAGATAAACGAAGCCGCATATTGGGAATCGCTTGTAGGAAGTCGAGAAATAGTTGGGCACGTTTGCGGTGGGGACGGTGGTTGACGGCATGTCGTCCCGGTTGAGACTGGTATTCCTCTTTACAAATCCGTCCCAATTCTGCTTTATACCAGAGGAGTCGAGACGATCGTGCGTTCCTGCAAGTCGCTCCTGGCCATTTCCTGGCTGAGTCGCATCCTGTACCCCAAACAAGAACCGAGGAGGTCCATATTCTACCTGTTCTTTCTGCCATGATGCGTACGCTTCTTCATCAAAAGAAGGCAAACCATTCTCGTCTTCATCGTGCATGCGGGTAGTGCCCAAAGACGTATTTCCCGCTGTGTAATCGTGTTCTGCCGTATTTGGCTTAGGAAAGTTGAAATTGAAGTCAAACTTCGCTGAGGTTTCCACTTTGACCTATAGAAAACTTTCAGTGAGCTACAAATCAGACGGACCTTATGCACATACCGCTTTTCGTACTGGAGGCTTGACGTCTTCGTTGACTAACCCTTCATTCATGTCCTCGTCTTCAGATGATGCTGTCGACTCATGAATAAAAGATCGATGGAATGGAGAGGTACATACGCTTCCTTTTCTTGGCCATTTCTGCGTTATTGTCGAGGTTTTGCCTGTACTCCCTTTTGACAACGGGAGTATCCTTGGAAACGATCAGTGTGGATTCGCGGGAATAAAGAAATATAACTCACTAGTTTTGAAAAACTCTCCTCGTCTGCGAATGAGGCTGTGATGAGGCGAGGACAGGACTCCCGACGATACATGGATTTACTACCTTGCTTTCCTTGACTCGAAGGTGATGGGAGCTCAACCCGATTGACACCGCGAGGTAAAGCTGTCATTCAATGAGAAGAAGAATATAATGCGGAGCTTTACGACATACCGTTCTTGTCTAACGTAGTATTCTCTGTTATTGGGAAAGCCTGTGACATTGAGGCTTCATCGGTGGAAGTGGGCTTAACATCGTTCCATGGACGCATGAACGACGAGACCGGAGTGAAGTCCTTTGACCGATTCGGATTAGCCGGAAGGTCCAGAGGAATAGGAAGGGATCTAGAGGTATCCTGTATCACAGCAAAGTAGCGCGCGCTGCATACAAAGGTGGTAAAGTCATCCGCTTGGGCAGCTTCAACCGTTGCGAGCTGCAGTTCCTCGAAAAGCCGGTGCAAGGTGGCCCAGTCGTCATCATACAAGGCGTCGAGACGGTCAAGCAACGCCACACGAGGTGACATGGTGGGCAACTGGAAGGTGTGTTTTGATCGATGCGAGCTTTAAGCGCCTCGAGTCATGATGATACCCACGGGAGCGTAAGCGTCTAACAATTATAGTTTTGCACGTTGCCGAAGATGTTGATTGCGGGCGGTGCAGTACTGTGGAGTGAATGAAACCTTGTCAATGAGATGAGAAATAGAACGAAGACTGGTACTGACCTTGTGCAAGCGCTTGCTGGTATGCGTGAGAAGCGGCGACTCAGACTGGATAACGGAAGCGC
The DNA here is from genome assembly GCA_015501595.1 of Hymenopellis radicata. NCBI lineage: Eukaryota > Fungi > Basidiomycota > Agaricomycetes > Agaricales > Physalacriaceae > Hymenopellis > Hymenopellis radicata. The sequence continues at coordinate 164,169 of JADNRX010000080.1, forward strand.
CTTTTCTTCTTTCAATCAGCTGATGGGTTCCAGTCGATTGCTATCATCGACGATTTCTGGCCTGTACGATTCGAATAGGCGTGTTAACGCGTGAACATATAGACTTGAATCGAGCTCCGCGAGGTTGTTGGGATTGGTTCGAGTCTAGTGAACATTGAAAAAAGAACTATGCACGTTGATGCAGAGACTGTCGACTCGCGGCATGACGGCACAACACTGTGACTTTCCCACGTCGTCATCTAAGCGCATTTTTCTCTGCCCGAAGTAGCCGAAGAGTTCTTGGAGGGGGCAGGAGAGCTTCATCGAGGATGTCAAAACCAAGACACAAGCCTATCGCCACGAAAACTAGTATGTCGAGGACTGTGTTACACCTATCTAGCCCTGAGCGTTGTCCAATTGAACTCCTCGTGGCGGCGACTCTGACGAAGAGATGGAACACCGACGACGAGGAAGACAAGGACGACAAGACGTATTATAATTCAGACGAAGGTGGCGAGGACGATAGCTCACAGAACAATTAACCGGCTCACCGGCGATGAGACGGAAGATGGCACCGGACATGTGTGAACAAACGGCGCATCATTCTACTCATTGTCGTTGCTCATATATCAGTCCAAGACATGGTTTAGTACTACATACTCTACTGCGTTCAATATGCATCTTTCTTTTCGTCTTGCTACTTGAGAGATCCCTGTACATGGTTCTGATGCTGCAGTGCGGCGCAGCCCGACTTACCGTCAACAAAGAAGGCCTGACCACCATAGGTCCGTCTTCTATCTGTTTTAAGGCACACAACGGAGTATAGACGTAACCTTGGCACTGGTGTGATACGGAGAATGGGGCCTCATTGACCGAGAATGTGGCACACAAGTATCGAGTATGATAAAGAAGCTCAACCTTTTAGAGATCTTGCGATTACACATTATAAACGCTACAGAGCGCTCATAGCGTTCTTCAAAGCAGATCCAAATCCGCCCATGGCGAACCGATATGTCCCACCCTTGGGGGCGTGTCTGTCAGCATTGCTACCAAGAAGTCGTGAACAAGGTCTGCGGCCGCGATACCGGTGATATCGGCTGAAAAACAATTTTCAGCGCAGAACCCGCACAACATGTCGAGATGCTCACCGTGGTCATATGCAGGAGCAACTTCAACAATATCGGCGCCACTGTAATGATAAGCAACTGATTAGTACATGCCAGCAATTTCGAGGTCAACACATACACGAAGTTGAGGCCAGCGAGGCCACGAAGTATGCGCTTCATCTCCCGTGTCGTCCAACCGCCGGCTTCCGGTGTTCCAGCTGGGTGAAAAAATTTATTAGTTCAGGAGACATAAAAGCTTTCGTCGGGCTTACTAGCAGGGGCCAAACCAGGATCTGTCGCGACAAAGATGAAGGGTCAGAACGTTCTTCGCCGTAAATTCTGGGACATGCTTACCGATAACGTCGATATCCAAACTAGAAGAGTTCAGTCAGATACATGGAAAGAGAAGAACGTAAGTAATCATTCAATACCTTAGATAAACGGGCGAGCTACCGACCCGTTTGCGAATGGCTTCAATAACTGCATTCACGCCATAATCATCGAGGTCTTCGGCGCTGATCACCTGGAACCCCACAGATTCATCATGCGTGACTTGGCGTTCACCCTAGGACAAGAAAACTTGACGTATTCTGAATGAGCAAAAGTGATTGCAACTTGCCATCATCTTGCTTCTGATACCCCCATGGATACTGGTGTTCGTCATCAAATGTTCTTCTGCTGCGATGGTGAAGTACGTTCCGTGCGTGATGCGTTCTTGATCAGTACGTCCTTCGACCGCACCAGTGTCCATGTGGGAGTCGAAGTGTATTACGGACACGGGTCCGTACACCTTGTATAGGGAGCGTAGAATGGGTAAGACCTACGCGAAATTCAGCCTTCTAGAGCTTTAGTAAAGGGAAGGCTACTTGCAATGGTATGATCACCACCGAGAGTTACAACGCGAGGGTGCTCCTTTCCATCTAAGGCAAAAGCCGAAGTACGATCTTTGTATAAGGCGTTGATACCACCCATAACCGGGCGCGAAATAAGCGTCGTGTACGCGGCCTCCATCTGGTCAATAGCCTTGGCGTTGTCCATGGCCGTCACAGGGACCTGGAGACACGGCCAACACTTTAGTCTTGTTCGCGGTGAAAAGCTGGCGGCTTACATCGCCACAGTCAATCAACTCTGCACCCAATTTCCCGGGGTTAACTTCCCAGCTGAGATCCCAAGCATATCCCGGTATGCTTTGTCTACGACTTCCCGAGCGAATAGCATAAGGCCCGAAACGCGCACCAGGACGATAAGTAGTAGTCGTGTCAAATGGCATCCCAAAGATTGCAATGTCGTACGGCTTGGAGGCGTCTTCGAGGCACTTGACGTAGGGCAGATGCGCGTAGCTCAGAATACCGCCAAAGTATCCATGCTCTGTTTGTGGGCCATACTTGGACGTCCAGGGTTCGTCTGCGGTTGACGGACTAGACGTGTGCAGCGGCGATTGGTGCGCGAAAGCCAGCGAGGCGAAGAGCAGTGCCGTCAACATGGGTGTTGAGAACAAGTCCAGATAGCTGGCAGTCCACTATCTCGGCCGTCGTCTCCCCTGCACAAGCTGAACTTGATAACGATAGCAAATCAGGGCGGTAAGTATGCCTATCGGCAGGCGAAAACATTCCCAACATTCTTCAGTTTGTCTTGAAGTATATCCAGACGTCGTAATACCATCTCTTGGAGCATACGATGCCTCTGGTTAGAATCTGGTCGCAGTGGCTGCGATCGAGTACAATTTCAATCTCCGCTACAATCCAACTCAAAACCAGCCACCGCGTTCATCTGTTCAGTTTCCTCCTACCTTCATCATCGAAGCTTGAGCGATACTTGAACTACCCAGAACCACTCAGAACTACAAAATCTCAATCAATATCGACATGTCTGCTGTTTACACTTCTGACATTGTCTCCGCCTCGTTGTCGACAATCAAGGTACTTTTGGACGCTTGGCTCCTATCGGATGATACTCACGTCTTCTTGTAGCCTTCTGCTGCTGGCCAGCTCGAAGGTCTTGGCCTAGCTTTCCGTTTTTCGTTGGCCAGCTCCTCGGCTATGTCTTCTGACATTTCGGAGCCACCGACTTTGTGTGACAATGAAAGTTTCAGTGCGTCCTCGTCATCTGCTTCGAGCTCACCATCTAGCTCTCGCGCCTCCTCAACGGAATTACCCTCTATTCAAGGTTCCTCACATCTTCTTCGAAACTCTCTCGTTCTAACATTCACTACCTTAGACAATGCAAGCTCATATTCTCGGGCCTCCTTTGCTGGGCTCATCGTGCAAGTTGTTGACGATCTCGAGGATAGCCCATACGCCTCATGCTTGGAAGAAGATTTCTTCAACTCATCTTTTGATTGTTCTTTGGATTCTTCATTTGACTCCACAGATTTCGAGGTCGATTCTTCTGTCACAGGCGATTTTATAACTGGCGCACAAGCGCGCAGGGTCCTTTCAGTACAGATTTTCCATAATGTCTCGTCCATCTCGAACCGAGCTCTATTCAGTATTGCAGAGTGCTCGCCAGCGCCAGAAAGTGCGCAAATCTTGTAAAGGCTCAGACTTGACACTCACGATTCATGTAGATGATCTACGCCAAACGATACCCGAATCTATCGATAGCCAACCACTCTGTCCTCTGATGGCTAAAAGTGAGTTTTCCTGTTTTGACAATTGTCTGAGTCTGACAATGAATGTTCAGGCGATGCGAGATCCATTGACAGTAGCGTCGCCGATTTAGTAGCTACCAAACGTCGACGGGGTGCTATCAGGAGCTTTTTCAAGCGCTGCTTTAGGTATGTTGTTCCCAAGTTCTTTCCTTATCGCTCAGGCTGAAGCTCCGCGATGGTATGAAGGATTTCAAAGCTTTGAGCAGGAAGTAAACTATATCGTGGCATTTGTTGTGTTTGATCATCCTTTATGCTTAGAAACGTTGGTGTTATCTCTTGTACTACTGTTCTCGTGTTTTCACGCTAGCCTGTAGATATACTAGTGTACATTTTATCTTACTAATGAAAGGCGTTTCAAAAATATGTAACTACAGTTGGCGTTTCAAGTCGCCGCCCCATTGGCCACACCGCTCGTTGCTTTTCATCCACCGAAAACTGGATAAGCTCCACCATGCCCGGGTATCAGAAATTGAATACTGCAGCGCACGTACATCCTTATTTGACCGGAACTGCCTGAGAAGTCCCCAAATTCCCAAAGGTCGCATTCATCTTCTCCCATTCCTGCCATTTCAACAAGTCCTCACGTTCGCTGTCGTGACGAACAAACATCTCATCCCATAACGTCAGCGGCGCCACTCGTATCGAATCCCTAACAACCCAGTCCGTATCCAGCATCGCCAAACACGTCACATCCTTCCATTCCTGAAGATGAGGGCTGAAGAACGATTTTCGGCTTGTGCCTTCATGTGTAAACTTCCTACATGCACGATTGAATTTCCGTACTATAGATTTGAGGCAAACAATAGTACGCACAAGTGTGTCACGGCCTTGAGCGTGTTAGCCTTGTATGGCCCCTCTACGATGTGGGCTTGAACACGGTGGCACTTGAAGGTCTCGAAGGCGATGGTAAGAACCTGGTCCAGCGCGTCGCGCGCGTATCCCCAGCCGCGGTGTGCCGGATCGATGATCATGCCGACGTCTAGCACACCCTCGGATTCGCGCGCGCGGTCGAGGTATACAAAGCCGATGAACCGTGTTTTCGTGGAAACCGACTGCAAAAAATTTGGTACGGGGTGTAGTCAGACGCGAAGGAAGGACTTACCGTTTGTGTCTGCTGCATTCTCTTCTTTTGTTTCCTCATCTTATCTATCACAACTGCGGCTATCTCTGCCGGGACCGGGGGCGCGGATTCTTGCGAGACGTCGGTACTACTTGCTTCGTTCGAGGCGCTAAACTCAGACTCCGACTCGAGGCACATTGTACTGGCCGATTCCCAAGACTCTGCGATGAACTTCTTCTTCTCCTCTAGCTGCTCGAGCTGCTCGACTTTCTTCGCCTTCTTTTTCCTGCTCCTACGGCTGTTAGGATTCGGTGCAGTCTTTCCCTTGTTCTTCTTCTGTCCTTTGCTCTAAATCGCCATTAAAATGAGACAAAAATAGAATTGAGGGCGTACTCACACGGTCGTGATCCTCTGACGCCGTCGTTTCCTAGATCAAGGAAAGCGCATTGATGCCGCACTCGCCTGACTTTAGTGATTAACACTCACCGCATCCTCCGTGTCTTCACGAGATACTAGAAGGGTGTGGGTGACCTAGCTGGCAATTGATGCAAATCTGGAAACTCGGCGCACTCCAACGTACCTTCTCAATCTGACCGAAATACGCAACATTCGTCGCGAACGTGAGCACATCTTCATATTCGGCCGCTTCCACAGATGACAGCTGCAGCTGTTCGAAGAGCGCCTGTAGATTGTCGAGCAAGTCGTCTAGGCCAAGGAGGCCTGGCTGCAGACGGATGGACGTCGATAGGACTTGGTAAACTTCAGTCGTTTCTTCCATGCTGGTGTCTCGAGGCTAAGGTGTGGCCCTGGGCGCTTATCAGATAGTTATCCCCCGAACCAGTGAAAGTAGAGTACGGCAGCAATGAGTCATTATCATGTGGCTGAGCGTAAATTGACTTTTAGACGGGTCGAGAACCGAGGCAGGAGTCTTTCGTCGATTTAAACCATTCCAACCATCTCCCAGGACAGCCTGATGATGTACGACTCGCTTCGAACACTTCGCAGTGGTGGTTGCCACGGTACCTTGACCGCTTTTGGCAGCTCCGCTCAGCCACGCCGCCGACTCAAACCGAATAATTGACAGCGATTCTAAGTAAAACTCAATCTTTATCCATAATTTCTAGCCCTCTGCGTGTTTTAGGAGAGATTTACGCTTTCGAACCATCTGAAAATCTGCGCAATTTTGTGCGCCACATAAGGATGAAGTTCAGCCTCAAATCCGCTATATACACTTCTACAACCCATACGCCCAGTGATTCATACTATCCGAGTTGTCGCCACAACGTCTCGTAAGGATCACCCCAGTTGTTCTATCTGGACTAGCTGTAGGCAAAGAAGAACCTGTGTTAAGGTGTAGCGGCGTGCTCATACTACTTAGGCATCTCTAGGGCTTTTCTGGTCCGCATGAAAATCTCTGCTTTGGTCAATAACTGGAAGTTAACGGAAGAGTCGCGCTTTTCTACTTCCCAACAAGGAGAACACGTTGATAGGCCCGACAACTCACCAACAAGACTACCAGAAAACGATATCCCGAGGACTTGCCGTGAAATTCGCATCGATGGGCCATACATCATCAACTACGGTATAAGTCATATACCGACTCATCAAAAGGGTTCTATGCATTCTTACAAAGTAAAAAGGATGGGAACAGACGGGATGGGACTTTGCACTATCCCCAAGTCCCCCCGCCAAAACGTGTCGTAAGGACCACCCCAGCTGTTCTATGGCGGAGACTGTAGATGTGAGCGAAAGCCCTAAACGAGTAGCAGCAATAACAGGGACAAGAATTAGCGGCACTATAGTTAGTGTTACCAATAGGACTTGCAGGCTATACTTGCAAATATATGAGAGTTCCTATTAATCACCAAGAGAAGTATCGGATATCGTTGCACCGAAACGAAGGGAAGTCGAGCAACCGGAAAGCAACCAAGCGAAGAACCAAACCCCACCATCATGCTATTCTCAAATCATCACCAGATCGAGGTGTTTAGTTTGTGGTCTCCCGATACTGATAGATATGCAGCCCGGTCAGTGAGTGAATGAGTAAGAAACGCTTGCCTGATGCTGACCCGCATTTTGAATTGTTCTGTTCCCGTTCAACGCGCATACCTTGAAGTTGATGATAAATAAACGAGCATTGCCGCCAAGTTCGCAACATAGGCATCAGAAATTATTGCAGCGAATCACAACTGTGCCTCCGTCTTCAAAGCCGATTTAGGAAGAAGAAGAATAGAGTCCTCGTGTTAGACGGCCAACTGCCAACTTGTACCTCACGCTATCCTGTACTTCTCCAGATTTACCTACCAATGACATGCCCTACTCAACCACCTGTGTACCAGAAAGGTATAGCGGAAACCGGGACCGGGATTTGTCGCCTTGTTTCGTCAACATACGAGATCCGAGGGTGACATCGGGTCTTCCAAGTGCGACGGCCAAAAATCAGCATCAAGTATTGATATTGTCACACACAAACTGAGGTGAGGTGAGCTTCGGCGCGCCTAATATTTGATGCACTGCTCGGATTGTTCGTCATAGCGTACATAGCATATGTCATATCGAGAAAAGGAAACAGAATACAACAGTAGCATAGTGCTCACTACAAAAGCGGTTAACATTAGGGAATACATTATAATATTGAAAGAAAATGAACGCACGAAAGTAAGAGCAGCACCCTTGGTCTTCTTCTCTCCGCCGAGCTCGAAGCTAAAATGTGCATCGTCAGTAACCAAACGACTAGGAAAGTGAAGGAAAAACGCACTGTTTGCAGCGCTTGAGCGTCAATTGCATTTTGTACTTGCACGAGGTGCATTCCAGCCGTAACACTACCTTCTTCGTCGTCTTGGCCTATCGCACCCAAATCGATCAGCCATCGTCCTCGACGCCCGCGACGACGCCCACGCACCTTCTTGTGGAAGACCGGCTTCGTCTGACCACCATAACCGCTTTGCTTCCGGTCGTAACGACGCTTTCCCTGGGCGAACAGGGAGTCTTTTCCCTTCTTGTATTGGGTCACCTTGTGCGGTCTGCAGCGAAGCAATGTGAGCACCGATCCATCCACCGAGTCCCAGAGAGAGGACGTACGTGTGCTTCTTGCAGGTTTTACCCTTGCAGTCTGTCCACCTTTGATTATCACCACCGTTGTGCAGTTCGATTCCAGGACTCACATGTTCTCCGTGTCCTGCAATGAGTCAGCAATAGCAACGACGACGGCGGGATATACGCACTTTGGAATGTTGACCATCTTGACTGGCGACGATGAGGGCTTGCGAATAATTAAATGGGTTGCCGTCGGCTCCGATCAGCTGTACAGCTGCACACATTGAGTTTGGGCTCCGATCGAAATATGATCGGCATACCGGCAGTGGCGCACCTCGGCTCGATTGATCGGGTTTGCGCGGTTTCCCAACTATTTCGGTCGACGGGCGGGACCGTGCTACACGGGATGATGTTCACCATTATTCCATTCGCCTTGTCTTTCGGAGTTGTCTATGTATGGACGGGACAGGACGGACCTACTATGATGATTTACTGACTTGACAGCTTCTCTCGCTGCGTCTGGCTCCGTGCATACCATTAGACTACTTCTTTGCTATTGCTTGATTTGCGTTCTGTCTGTCTGTCTGTCTGCCGTGGTACTCCAAATGGGAACCCGAAAGTTTGACTAACTGCGTTGTTTGGGCACAGCCCGTTCGATCTGTGCTCGGAGCGAGTCGTTGTCCGCAGGCGGTCTTCGTGTATGTAACGTATCATATTCTGAAGCATCTGCACCGCTGTGCTGTTGTCCGACCAGCCAGCTAGTCTGACCATTCTAACTCGGCTTCGCCATTTTCTGCGTTGAAAAACATTCATTCCATCTGGCGCTCTATCTCGTATCGAAGACCAGTCTTACTCTCAGTCTAAGTTCACTATCTAACAAGAATCAAATCAATGCGACATACTATACTCGTGAATCCGAGCATTCATCGCACCATTTTACCTACAATCTACTCTTCATTTGTGTTCTCTCTCGTCTTGGACGAATTATTTCCGGGGTCTTCCTGCCACCCCAATCACCAATCACCGCTCACCTCTGCATGTCTCCTCATTGACATTGTAACAGTGCAGCTGTATAGACATTTGGCAAAATCATACGCAGCGATCACCCGAAACCGACCCGCAACGGAATCGTCGGTTCAACGACTGGTAGGAGCGGCGGTATCTAACCTGGTCCCTGACTAAAGAGGGATTGGCGCGTCGGTGAAAGATTGTCAAGGCGAGGTAAAGCGAACAGAAGGCTTTCACATGAAATGAGGAGGGAGGTGAGTCGTCACATCATCGATCATCTCGGATCTTATCTTGTGATCGAGGTGAATGTATGTTGTGCACTGGTCGCGTTTACAACGCAGAGGACGGGTCAGTCAGTCTAGAGTATACGATGGTTCTGAAGGGACCCCGTAGGAAGCCGCACTGCCCCACTTGAGCATACGAATTAACAAGTCGAGAATGAACATTGTACGTTAGTCTGCAGCGTGTAGACAGGTTTGATGAACATATGAGAAATCGAATTGTTCGAAAGTACGGAAGGGCGTGTTAGCTTGTGCTAGTATGCAGGTTCGTCTCATCAGTATGAATTGTGGGTCCACGCACCCAGGCGTGATTGATAGATGCGCCTAATACTTCATAGGGTGGCCGGGGCTGCATGGTGGAAAATGAGAATTCATCCGACGTCGGTCGCTTCTCCCGTTCATCGTAGGCTTTGAGAATCACAAGTAAGTGAGCAGACTCTGGCTCTTGTCGTCGTATACAGTCATGAATCGCACTCGCGAGGGTATCGCCCCGGTTGGGACCGGCGCGTGACAGCGGCGGGAGTCTCCGTAGACGTCGTGAGCTCGATGGATGTATGAACGATTAATTGGAGCACTTACACTATTGGGCGGGCGCAATGCATACGAAAAGAGACCTGACCGAGCGAGTAGAGGTTGCGGCGGAGAAGGAGGGGATGGGGAAAGACGCGAAGATTGGGAAGACTATCAGGATTTACTGGCGCGATTTTCTAAAGATTACTTGGAACGGATAACACGAGCGCGTGTGTGTACATAGATACGAGGAGCCAGGGAGAAGGGCGCGATAACTGTCGCGAGTATGTGATCGGAATCGCGACATACGGGCATATCAAAACAAGCAAGAGGATAACCGAGGCGTAATAGAGCGTTGTTTCATTCGTGCCGTACTTGAAGGAACAAAGCCAAGTCTCAGAGAAGAAAGAGATAGAGGAGAGCAACCAGAGGGATAAAGAGAATAAAGAGCATTCTGAGACACGGAAATTGGAGGGTACAGAAGAACAATGGAGCGAGCAGAATTGAGCATGGCAGCTCGCATCTGAGATAGCGACGACCTGTTCCCGTCAGGGCCGTTGTCCGATTGGGGATGGAGGAGGAGTGGCCGGGGTCCTTTCCGAAATGGGATGATCCATAAAAGTTTGGATCATGGATCGTACCACCAGCGCCCTTTAAAGCAGCTCACTTGTCCAGGCTTTCCTAGTACATTGGGCCTAGTCCGCACACCGGTCACCAGCACCGTCCCGCCCGCCCCAGTGCGCAATATTTCCTCTATTTTCTGCTTTAATCCTCATAATTCTGCAGAATATCCACCTCCGACGAGACGGCTGCCCAAAATGCGCGCCGTGCTCAAGCCATTCGTGATACACGCCTCGTACTCACCCATTGAGACGATTGTCTTCTTCTCCATCGTTGGAACATTGGCCTATTTCCATGTCTTGTCTGCTATAAAGCACTCGGCATTCTTCGCGACGTCGAATCCAATCACCCTTCGCCCGTCGCACGCGCTGTACACTCAACAAGAATGGGTCAATGTCCGCGAGCATGCATGGCACCACGCGCGGTCGGCGGCGGACAGCTCCCTTCTTCCGGTTGAACTCCAGCAGGTTGTCTATTCGCTTGACTCTGTTCAGAAAAGCAAGGATGTGAGTAACATTTTACTTGATTAACGGTTTCTTATGCTCGGTTAGGCCGCACCCTCCTCCATCTCACTTGAACTCTCGCCGCTGTCAGAGTCGATCTACACCATGTCCAACTACGCGCAGCATTCACTCACATCTGCTTCCGGCCGCCAGTACAGTTCCACATGCCACCGTCCCTCCATTGCCATGCCCAACAAGTCTGCTACTGACCACCCACCCTGCTTCTCCTCCGTTACTGCTTCGCCTCGCTCGCTCACCCAGACGTTTGCTTTCACGCCCGGATCTCGGAGGACTTTGTGACTGCTTTCTCGCGGTTCTTCAAGTCAACCCCCGTTGACGAGTCTGACGTCCGGTTCGAACTCGAGGCGCGTGAGCAGGAGACCATCGGCGACATGAAGAGCAGCAAATGGGTCGCGTATGCTCTCCGGGCCTTTGTGATGCGCTTCTGGGATCTCGCCAAGGTTTGTATTTCTCGTGTCGTCCAACATTCAAAGTACTGAATGCTTTCTACAGAAAGCAAACTCGTTGGACATTGTCCTGATCCTGACTGGCTACATTCTCATGATGACCACCTTGTTCATTCTAGCCTCTCGTTCTCGCCAGCTCGGATCCAGCTTCTGGCTTCCCTCCGCCATCATTTCCTCTTCGGTCCTTGCAGTCCTCTGCTCGCTCCCCATTGCCATGTGGCTCCGCATTCCCATGGACCCGGTCGCCCTCTCTGAGGCACTCCCATTCTTCCTCTGTACCGTTGGTTTCGATAAGCCCATCCGTCTTGCCCGTGCCGTCTTCAGGCATCCTCATCTCACAAGCCCTGTTGGCGGTGCTAGCTCGGGTGGTCAACTGAAACCGGCTGGCGAGGTTATTCTTGAATCTCTGACAAAAGTCTACTATCCCATCATTCGCGACTATGTCATTGAAATCGCCGTGTTGGTCGTCGGTGCCTATAGCCGGGTAAGCGGTCTCCGTGAAGTGTGCGCACTTGCCGCGCTGGTACTTGGCCTTGACTGTCTTCTCCTTTGCACGTTCCTTGCGTCTATCCTCACGATCATGGTCGAGGTGAGTATTTTTGCCTCCGTTGTCTCATGTGACGGCATGTTCGTGTGGCACGACATGCTCGTATGGGACGACTTTATTGTTCAACGCTGATTAATTTATTGTCTGGTGTCAGGTTCATCGTATCAGAACTGTGCGCGAACTTACACGATCGCGGTCATCCACCGCTATTACGACGGACGGTACCTCTGGAACCCCGGCAACAATAGACTCTCCGAAAACAGGCCAGAAGTTGTCAAACATGGTTGCCAGTGTGCTTGGCGTCAAGGGATCTGCTCGCGGGAAGAAGGAAGACAAAGAAAGCCCTGTGGCGCGCCTCAAGCCTATTCTGGTAGGTCGACAAAAAGACTAATTTGATTCTTGTCTAACTGTAATGTTTTTCTTTGTGTAGATTGCGACATTTTTGACCCTGCACATCTTGAATCTGTGTGCGCCGCTCACACCGACGCGCCACAGCACGTATGTGTCCACCATCCGCAAGGTTGACATTACTACGCCTGCCATGCGCGTCGCTCTTGGTGCCCTCGTTGACGCTGAGGAGCTCACTGCCTTTGACGTCGAAGAGGACGTGAGCATTCTTGCCAAGGTTCACCCTCCTCTCCATGTTCGGGTCATTCCCTCACCAGCCATGCTCGCGACTGTCGCTCCCGTCGCCGTCCCCACTGTCGGCCCTCGTACGACCACCGAACTCGTCGAGAGCTTCATGTCCGCCTGGTCTCGTCTTGTCGGTGATCCTCTCCTTTCCAAGTGGATCGTCGTCGTCCTCGCCATGAGCATCAGCTTAAACGGGTACCTACTCAAGGCTATTGGTGCCGGCCTCGCTGGCAAGACCAACGCCGTCAAGAGCGGCGGTGTACGATTCAACAACGAGGACAGTGAAGGTAAAACGCAGGAAGCTCCCGTTGTCGCGCGCGCCGTTATCCAGAAACCCATATACATTCCTCCTCCTCCCAAGAAGCTCGCGACTTTCACTCTCGATGACGTCGACAGGAAGCTGGCCAAGGCCAGGAAGGTCTCTACACCCAACAAGCTGCAGCTGATTTCTCCCGCCGAATCTACGGGCTCCTCGGCCTCAGACGACGAGGACTCAATCGTCTCTGACTTCCTCCGCCCTCTCGAGGAATTAATTGAACTCTACGACAACGGCCCGAAACCTGTCGCACTTGCTTTGGCGCTGATGAATGACGAGGAGATTATCATGCTCGCCAGAACGGCAAGATTGCTGCGTACGCTCTAGAGAAGGTCCTCGGCAGCCACGAGCTCGAACGGGCTGTACGGATTCGCAGGGCTCTTATTTGTGAGTTTCCTTTTTCCGCTTAGACCATGGAGATGGATGCTAATTGTTTTTCATTTTTAGCCCGCGCCTCGAGGATAAGCACGCTGGAGACTTCGGACATCCCTATGTCGGGTTACGATTACTCGAGGGTTATCGGCGCGTGCTGCGAAAACGTTGTCGGTTACATTCCCCTTCCCTTTGGTATTGCCGGCCCACTCATCATCGATGGCGTTCTGTGCCCTATTCCGATGGCCACCGCCGAGGGTACTTTGGTTGCGTCGGCATCGCGTGGCTGCAAGGCTCTCAACGCTGGTGGAGGTGTTACTACTGTCGTCACCCAGGACGGTATGACCCGTGGCCCCGCTATCGACTTCCCTTCGATTGTTCTCGCTGCTGAAGCCAAGGCCTGGATCGCCTCCGATGAGGGTTACACCATGATTAAAACCGCCTTCGAGTCGACTTCCCGCTTCGCGAAGCTGCAGAGCTTGAAGACTGCCATGGCTGGTCGTACCCTCTTCGTTCGGTTCATGACCGCCACCGGTGATGCTATGGGTATGAACATGATCTCAAAGGGCACGGAGAAGGCGCTCGAGGTTATGCAGAAGCGGTTCCCGGAGATGATCACCTTGGCGCTGTCGGGTAACTACTGCACGGACAAGAAGGCTGCT
>JADNRX010000800.1:0-22016 GCA_015501595.1 Hymenopellis radicata
GGGAAGGTCGAGGTAAGGCTAATGAGTGGTATGAGTGGTAGCTGTTCAAGTTCTTGAAGCGCGTCATGCCGAAGGTTAGTTAACAATCACACGATCATGTGCCATTGGTTTCCCTTGTCGTCGTCGATGTCGATAGTTTCGAGCTTCCCAGATACGGCAGAACCATCGTGCGCGCTCGACGGGGCAGTTATCTGCATTTGCTGTTGGATCTCATTTAATCGCTGGATGGCTAGGTTGTTCACGACTATGCAAGAGGTCGGGGATATTTTGGTGCTGGCGAGTTTCATTTTGGCATTGGCTTGAATGGGATCTTAGATCTTAGGATTCAAATTTGGATGTATGGGACGCATGAGAGGGACCACGGCAAGGAAATGACCGCGTTACCTCTACCATCATCATCGAGGAAGCGGGTGCGCCTCACAACTCATATTAGTCGAGGATTGTCTGTGCGTGCGTAATATCACTTCGCTTTCGCTGTCTAGTTTTGGATGGGAGAGCCACGCAACGTAGAATGGACCGCCTCAATCTTCACGGAAACTAAATGCAAACAATGGACATAGGTGAGCATCCTGATTTTATCGCAGATGCAATCATCCTCGCCTATTCTTGTTTATATAGAGATCTGTCGTTGTTCGAGCACAGTAAGTCGCCGCGAAATCAAACGCGGATCCCATTGGACTCGGATTCTGCATTTTGTGGGTGCGCACTCCACGTCTATTGTGCTCTCCTTGTTCTAATGCTGTGCCTATTGGCACCGCGTTTATTGCTGCATTAGGCAGAGGACTTCTATCATATTCGCGGACAAAGGTATAAAAGGAGTATGCTACACCTCAAAATGTAGCCCCACTCTGAACACACATTCACCATACTCCTTCAGTATCATCATCATCATCATCATGGCTGTCGGCGACGTCGAGAAAGGATTTGGATCCACTGCTTCATCAGGCCGCCTTGTCCTGTCGTTTGCCGTCACCATTGCTCCGTGTAGTTATTGGTGCCAGCGTCTGTTGTTTCTTTGGCGGCGCCAGTGTCGCCCACGGTCATCGCATGCTTCAAGACGTTTATGTGAATGACCCGCGCTTCTCTGCGCCTATCCATCCTCCTTCGTGGCGGCATAGTTGCTCCATGGCCATCCTCATCCCGTGCTGCATCTTCATCCCCATGACGGGTGCTACGCTCGCTCTCGTTCTGAGCCAGCTCCGCTCACTATGGGCACTCGACTCACGCGTTTATATCCCTCGATCTCTTTGAGTGCTGCCGCTGGGGTAGTAGGGGCCGCCATCCTTCGTCTCGGTGGCGATATGGTCGTCCTGGCTCCGGGATGGGCGGCGGTGTGCGGTTTGTTGGGTTCTCTATCGATACTCGGATTGATCACAATCTGCTGCTGTCTATGGGTTGGATTGCGATCAATATTATCGGACATTTGACCAAGGCCCGTTCAGATTACGAATTGTTACCTGTTTCTGTTATCCTTTAGTACTCGTTACGAGCTCATGTTCATGAATTCATCTTACGGTCCTTCAAATAAAGCTTGACAAAACCTCGAATCAGCCCATAGTAAGTATTGACTCATGAGTCTGCGCCATTGCGTTAACGTTGCCTCTGAAACTGGGAAGCTTGCACTCAAAATATGGGACACCTCACATCCTATCGGTGTTTGAATGCACGTTTATTCTCTGATACCGCGCGCGCCAGTGGCCATGCCACGCATCCTTCTTGAAAGACAAATTCAGACTCAAGAGCCTGTTGTTCTTCTATCCTTGTCTAAGTCTTGAAGCTCCACCTGTTATCAAGCGCTAGCCCGCTACCTTGACTTGAGGCATCGCGAAGCGGAGTCTTGTGGTACATACTGGTACATATCCCATTTCGTTCCGCTCCTCGTCAGGATGCAAAAGTTGGATTCATGACAAGAACCGCCATTTCTAATCTCGTACTCACAACTTCATGCTAATTTCAAGGTCCAGCTACCCACTGGACTGGTTCACAAACTGATTTAGTTTGTGTTTAGGGTGTGTTGTAAAAACGACTTACGAGCGCCTGCTAGCAGAGAGAGCGGAGGGGAGGAGAGCTTCGGGTTGACTTGCACTACGGTGCACAGCCACCGGTCGCTTGCTGGGTGACTGCCATGGCCGCGCACCCCGAGATGCCGCCCCTCCTGCCCGAATTCTCTTGGGATGACCTATATAAACCGCTTCGTGACGCCCTCTGGCCGGCCGATGGTGGCCCCGGGGAGGTGGAGTTAGCACTGGACGAGCCTCCCACCTTGCTCAAATACGTCGAAACCTTGACACCAGATGACGGGTGGCTCAACCCTAGCAGCGAGAAGAGCGACTCGGATGCTATGGATGTGGATCCTTCGATTACTGACCTCGACAAGGGCAAGACCAGCGAAGGCGAGGGCAAAGGCGAGTATCCGAACGCTGATGATGATGTGAACGATCCCGATGGCGACGAGGAAGGCGAAGGCGCGGACCCGAATGACGGCGAGGATGTGGACGACGGCCCGGCCACAATACACTACATCAACCTCTACACTCATAAGACCTTGGCACTCCTCGGCCTCGCACTGGAGCTTACCGACCGCAGCTGCACTGCCACGTTCATTCTCCGGCATGAGTACAGCCTGTTCATGCCATACGCGATGCGCATGGTGAGCAAACCCAACCACAAGGCCCGTTTCTTTGTCACCGGTCAGCCCGGGATCGGCAAGTGGTTCGCTTTCTCTCGCTTTGGGTTTTGCGCTCATGCATTCCATCGGACAGGCAAGAGCTTCGGCTGTTACTATTTCCTTTTCCGCCTGCTCGCTTTGGGACAGTCGGTATTCTTCCTCGACGCCGGCACCAATGTGTACTACTTTTGCAGCGATGGCGTCCAGAAAACCGAACAAATCCCTCAAGAATGGCCTGCAATAAAGAAAGCTATCAAAGAAAGCTGGGTCCTCATTGATGTTGATGACAAAAGCCAGTGGTCTTGCCCTCTGATCTTCAATCACGCTCGGTGTGTTATATGGACATCGTCACCACGGCAGCCACGCATGAACCACTTCCTCAAAACTTTTGCCGCAGAGCCGTGGTACATGAAGGCATGGTCGTTGAAGGAAATTGCGGCCCTAACGTGTGTCTTGTCTTTAATGCCGTTCTCTGGAAACTATCCATACTGACCTTGCCAAACCTAGGGAACGATACGCAATAGATCATTCTGAGATTCTAGAAAAGTTGGATGCGGGCGGGCCAGTCCCACGATGGCTCTTTGGCTTGGGTTTTGCCCCCACACCTGCGACCCTCGAGCAATGGATCCGTGAAGCTCTCCTCGACAATCTATTCGCTTTCACGCCCCTCAATGCCAGTGGTGCGGCCATCCAGCCCGTCCATCGTGTGTTCCTAGTTGAGCCTCTCGTCGTGATCGACAAGAGAGGGCGAGCCTGCCTCCAGCGGTCTGATTACTCTGCCGAGTTTCTTTCTCCCTACATTGCCCAGAAGACCGCGGATCTGGCGCAGTACCAGCTCGAGAGAGTACAAGGACAGCTGGCCGCTGCGCTTAACGTATCCGTCACGCGTTCAGTGGCCAGGAAGGTCGTCGAGGGCTTACAGAAGATGCCCGAATCGACGAAGCTGCCACTCGTCTGCCCGTGCGTATCAAATATCTTTGAATACCGTATTGTTTCGAGCATTCGCCGCCAGGTTAAAATCACCGTGTGGTCGAGTCTGATCACCAACTTTTGTCTTTGTGTCCTGCAATGTAACGAAAATGAACCCTCAACTACGTGTGTCTTGCTGTCTTTGAACTCTTATCTTCCTCCGACAGGCAGCAGCGAGTAATGCCATTTCATTGCAGTCTCGTTGAACCCGGCACCTTCCAGCAGGCTACTGCTCATTTTTTGCAATGGTCAACTTGCTCAGGCGCTGTGTAGACAATGCCATCCTCGGGGACGAGTCAAACAACATCTTTGGCAATATACTAGATTTAGATCATCATTTTTATCTACAACGGCGACTAAACTACGCCTCGATCCCCACCGTCTTCCTGATAGCACTCTTTTCCCTCTCCAAGAACTCTCTGAGCGTCGTCAGGCGGAACCCGTACTCGGCCAGCTTGGACGCATCCGAAGGTGCCCGATCGTAGGTGCCCAAATCTGCCCCTCAACCGTCGGTAGAACCTTCCGCGCCTCTTTCGTCTCCTCCTCGGTGCGGTACTTGACCTTCACTTCCGCCCCCACCGCCTGCGACAAGAGCGCCGCGATCTCCTCAAAGGTCAGCTTCTCGTTTACCAGCTCAAGCTCCTTCCCCGCAAAGCGCGCTGGATCCAGAAGCGCCGCCGCCGCGAACTGCCCCACATCGTCCGCATCAAAGTGCTCCATCCGCCAGTCGCGCGGGAAGCTGACCGTCAGCACGCGCTCGGACGGGTACTCTGGGAAATGGAACGCCGTCCCCGCCCCAATATAGTTGTGCATCAGCCACCCCGGGCGCAGGATCGTGTACGCGAACCCCGACGCGCGGATGGCTTTTTCGACGCCGGCCTTGCTGCCGTAGTACTGCGAGAGGAACGGGATCTCGGACTTCTTCTCGCTCCAGTCGGCGTAGAGGCCTGTTTTGTAGACGGTGGAGACGACAAACGACTTGACGGTGCCGGCGGCGCGCGCGGCGACGACGAAGGTTTCCGCGACGCGCGCCTCGCCGTGAGGATCCGTGAAGTCGGGGAAGGTGTTGAGGAAGACACCGCTGACGCCCTGGATCGCTGCGGTGACCGAAGCGACGTCGTCAAAGCCGCCCCCAAAGAGAGTTGCGCCCAGGGACTGGAGCGCGATGGACGCGGGGGATGTTGTGTCTCGCACGAGCGCGTGAACCTGAGCACCCTGGGCGAGGAGAATGCGTGCTGTGGACGCGCCTTGGCGGCCGTCGCGCTAGTTATGAGGAAGGTAGGCATTGATGTCTGGGCACGAAATTATGGCGCCAAAGAACGCGATATCAAGACTGGATGGTAAGAGGCTGATTTGGGGTGAAAGTGTCAATGGATTAGACAGGGCACTGTTGAGTGTGGTCTTTTATATGGAGTTCGTCCCCACACGCGTACCTCTTACCAGCAGAGGTAACAATCTGTGCTTACAAATTCCAAGTCTTCGGCGGCAAATCTTAGCTTGACCTTTCAGCGGGGGCCGTTGACTCATTCTATGCTCATAACAGGCTACATCTGACGAAAAAAACGGTCGAAGATGTCGGCGTTCGTTGACCGCTAGCCTGCTCAAGCTCAAGCCTGAAGCTGTCTCTGCGAAGGTGGACGTTCCATCGAAGTATCACCGTGCGATTTCCTAGCAAATGATAATCAAAGCACATATTGCATATCTACGAAACTGACGAATACGATAACGACAAGCTATGTCTTCCTTCTCTTCGCGGGTTTCTTGGTTTTCACAGTCTCCTTCTTCTCCGACTTGGTCTCCTCTATGCCGCGTTTCTGTAAGTTGATTGAGCCCATGAACAATGAAAGAACAGCAGTACATATACCTTGCCCTTGGGAGCTGTCATCGCTTCCTGCTCCGCTGCTTCCTTCTCAAGCATGCCCAAGAGAGTATGGCACCGCCGCTGCAACTCCTGTGGTGACCGACTCTTGAGGAACCAATCGAATCGAAAGACAGGGAATTCGAAACATCTCTCTTGATCTTTTCGTAAACCTCCTCCGTTCGCATCCATAGTGATTTAATCTGCAGAGCAGATACCTATCCTCCTCTTCACTAAAGACTTTGGTCTTCGTCGGAGGATAGCTCAGCTCGAGTTCCTGCATCGGATAGCGAACGGATTTGATCTTGGCCTCGAGAAGATTCTCAAGAGCATCCAATTTGTCGCGCTTAGCTTCGCCTTCGGCAATTCTTGCCTCGATTCTTGAGTGATCTAGCAAGTGCTCGGTAATAGTTCAGCTTTACGTTGTAATGACTTACCTGAGAGCGTCTTCCATTTCTTCTCAAACACTTTGTAGTACTTGGCAATTTCCTCGGGAGTTTTATCCTGGACGTCGAAGGCATATACTGCAGGATCCTGACCCCTACATATTGTTGGCATGAATGAGTTCAAAGCGGAACAAAGGACTTACCATCCGTAGTTCTCCAGGGCCTTGATGAACTGCTGATATTCCGACGTCCCCAGTCCGGGAATCCTTGCGATATGTACACTTCCTTCTGTGCGAGTTCTTCTTCGGTGAGCGGCTCAGCTAACATATTGTTTGAATCATCTTCGAAACTTTCAGCTCAATAGAAAGAGGTGTACCTGTGTCAATGAAGTTCTGGGCCTCTAATCGCTCCTCTTCAAGCTTTTCTGGAGTCTCTTCATCGCCTGCCACTTCTCGCACAGAAGCAGTGATGCCGTTGAGGCGCTGCGAACATCAGTCTCATGACATAAGCTGGGGACATCTAACATACTTTGTGCACCGCAAGCTCACGCTCTTGTAACGCTGCCAGTTGAGGAGGATAAAACTGGAAGTCTTGACTAGAAGAGCAGTTAGTTTTGTAGTATGTTAACAAAACTGAGCAACTCGCATGACTGTCTGTTTCGGGGCACGCGGTAGCTTGGGTCCCTTGTCGGGCTTCGGTGGACCACCGCGAAGCGTGTCCTTGAAGTAGCCGTTGACGTTGTAGTTTGTCTTGCGCTCGCGTTTTGAAAGCGAATTTAGCAAGCTCAAGCCTAAACTTTGACGTTGCTGACGACGCAGTCAGAAAAGAGGACGGGTCGAACAAAGGCGTACTTACACCATTCCGGAAATCTTCTCCCTCCCATTGTTGAACAGACGCTTCAGATTTGAAGTTGCTCAAGTCCTCCAAATTGAGGGTCTCGTATTTGCTATTCAGCTCCATCGTGCGTTCCTCGCCGCGTTGAATGATCTCGTCGATATCATCGTTGAATAGGGTACTAGAAATACACTTAGAAAAGAGACGATCAACAGTATTCGGACACCCACGCGTCGTCGACTGTAGAATTGATGATCTTGTCCGCACCATGGGAGATCATTTCAAGCAGTTCGTCCTTGTTGGCCGCTGAATGTCGTTTAGTGTCTGTCGCTCTAGTCCTGAGGAACACTGACCTTTCGACTGTTGCGTACGACCTTGCTGGATAACGAGCTGATCGAGGCGCAGTTTCTGAGCTGCACGCTCTAGCATGCGCTCCTCCACGCTACCCTCAGTGATAAACCGGAAGACGTAAACTTGCTTAGTCTGTCCTATTCGATGAGCACGATCCATGGCTTGCAGATCAGCCTGCGGATTCCTATGAACGACATTAGGTACGTTTAGTAAAAGAACTCTGCATTGAACAAACCAGTCACTGTCATATAGAACGACGATGTCGGCGGTTGTCAAGTTGATACCCAGCCCACCAGCACGAGTAGTGAGTAAGAATATGAATTTCTCGCTCCCAGGTTTATTATATTCATCAATCGCATTGACGCGATCCTCGTGTGCTGTGTTTCCATCGATGCGACAATACTCTAGAAAAGGTGGATTAGAGGACCAAGGCGGGTGCAAAAGTTCGATTGCGTACCGTAAGCGCGGAAGTGACAGTAGTCCTCTAGAATGTCGAGTACGCGGCTCATTTGACTGAATATGAGAACTCTCGATCCCTTTGCCTTCATGGAGTTGAGAAGCTTATCCAAAATGATCATCTTGCCGGCATTTTCCACCAGATGCTCGTCTGTTGTATAAGGAGGACCAGGTTCCTAAGGATGATCAGATCGAGGACCGAACGACATGGTTGATACTTACAGCCCCATCGAACAGATAAGGATGGCATGTCACTTTGCGAAGCTGCAGTGGAGGTCAATGCAAACGTTTGTATTGAGGAGAAAGGGAAACTCAGACCTGCATAACCATGTTCATCAGTCTGGTCTTTCCTTCCTTCTTGCCCGTCAGGCCTAGAGAATGGTTATTCACAGTGGAGACTCAGGGTAGCGCTCAGCATACCATTGACGGCGTCGATATCTTTCTCCAAGACGGATCTATACCACTTGCGTTGCATGTCCGTGAGTCCGACGTATATATTGATTTCCTTCTCTGCAAGGAATAAGATGTGAATACAACTGTTAGACTATGTATATGCTTACTTGGTAGTAGATTCTTTTCGACGTCGGACTTGACTCGACGTAACAGGAATGGTCGTAAGATCTTGTGAAGGGCCTCGACAACCTTTTTGCTTTTCTCTTCCTCTTCCTCAGAGCTATCTGCGTCCTTGTGTAGAAAACTGTCGAGATCACCGTATTCAACGAAGATTTCCGGACAAATGAAGTTCAAAAGAGCGAAAAGTTCCTTGAGATTGTTTTGCAAGGGTGTACCAGTAATGAGGAGTCGACCGCGAGAAATGAATGAGCGAACAATCTGAGAGAGGATGGAGTCGACATTCTTGATCCTGTGAGCCTCGTCGATGACGATATATTCAAAGGAAAACTTTTTGAGCGCCGATTTCTCGATGAGGCATATTTCGTAGGACGTGATGCAGACTTCAAAGTCCTGTGGCATTAGCCTATTGGCGATAATTTCGGCACGTTCGTCCTTGGTACCAGTTAAAATGACGGCGTTGAAATCAGGCGTCCATTTCTCGAACTCGCGCTGCCAGTTCTGTAGCGTCGATTTCGGAACAACGACGAGATGGGGGCCAGTAACGTTACGATGATGCTTCAGGTATGATAGGAAAGATATTGTTTGCAGAGTTTTGCCCAGGCCCTGTAACGTCGGTGAGGATCATCAGAGTTGGGGAGATAATGGCGTACCATCTCATCAGCCAGAATGCCGTTCAGACCATTATGATGCAGCGAGACCATCCAATTCAGCCCCTGCAACTGATATGCACGCATTAATCCGTTTATGACTGAAGTCGTTTCAACGAATCAATCGTTCGAGCGAGGAAGAGACACCCACAAACAGGAGATTCTTCAAACACAAATGGCTGATCGTTGCCCTCGTCAGCTGCTTCTCCGTCCTTTAAAAGCTCCTCGTCTTCTTCCTTCTCGGACCTGCGATGCCGAGTGTTATTGTCGTCGCTGTAGACGCGTGCTTTAGTTGGGCTGCGACAGTCAAATACAACTTGGACGCACGAAGCTTTCTTGCGGCCGCGTCCTTTAGGTTTCGGTTGAGCGTCCAACATAGCGGCATATTCGGGATCTCGTGCTTTCTAGTGATCATTCAGGCTGAGTACACGAGTGGTAGCGAGAGCGCTCACTCACCCTGATGTCGACAAAATGTTTAAAGAGTTCGGTTTGCCCTAGTAGATAAGAATATCTCTTGACAGCGTCGGATAACTAAGGTCGAGATTAAGCGTGGCGCGCGTCGCATATAATTGACAATACGCACCTTCGCTTTATCCATCTCCTGGCGCTGCGCGTGTAGTTTGCCTTCATTTTCTTTCTTCTTTTGTTTCTTGTCCTTCTTGACGCTGACTTGTGAAGGCTCCGGTTGCTTTAGCCACAAACATGAGCTGTATTTGGAAGGAATAATAGATGTACCAACATTGTCGTCTTCTGACTCGTTTCCCTCATAATCCTCATCCGCAACGTCATCCATAGATTCGCTAGGCTGTTCGAACGTAAGTAGAGATGTCTGTCGCATCGAGTGCGGAGTTCCTACCTGGCGCGAAATTACATTGCTTGGTACAACGTCGCTGAGGACGTCGTCCTCCATGTTAACGTCCTTGGGGGCTTCCTAGAGAGCAATGAGAGTCGTTACAGCTATCTTTCATCGAGATTACGCACGCTCATGGGCCGAACAGATCAGGGATGGTGGTGGTTCTGAAGAGACAACGTGACAGGGCGTTACAGTGTACGCGTCTCGATCATATTCACGCCCGACTGAGGCCCGACGTCAATTCAACGTGTAAATCATAACAAATTCCTAGCCAAGACGGTCGACGATGCCAAAATCATCCATGTAACAACTAGTTCACCATCGCAAGCTTATAATGCTCAGTTTGGAAGAGATCGGAGCGACTCTCAGGTATATCGGAAACTGGCTTTTAACCGAAATCTCGTCTTCTTTGTCACCTTCTCTCAATCCAGGCAAGGAAGTCTTTCTTGGGGCCGTAGCAGCGACGATGGATGTGTTTGGAGGAGAGGACGGGTTTGAGCTGGCGCTTCTGCAAGGCTTCTACACGCGTGGTCTAGCGACGAAAATGCCCGAGGCGATGATGTCGGAACGATGCCTTCGGACACAGTGCTCTCCAAGAAATTTCATAGCGAGGCGTTTGACGTACCATGTCACAAGAGATACGAGTCAGCCTAGTCATGCAAGAGAAGGGAGAACCAAATAAAGTCAATAAATTACACCATTAAATCTAGATTACTTTTTCGCCTGCGGCATAGTCTTCCTGTACTCCTCATGCAGTTCCTTCTGCAATGACATGATGACCGGTGCATGAGTCTACAAGAAAATGAGCTTTCGTTACTGTCAAAATGACTCTGGGAGCGTACCTTGTATTCCATGCTGAATTCACCCTTGCCCTGCGTAGCACCCCGAAGCTGATTCGAGTACCCGAACATATCGTTCAAAGCGACCTCCGCGTTACACACGAACTCGTCGTCGCGTACTTCGCTGTCTACGATGTTTCCTCGGCGAGTTGTAAGACTACCAATAACGACGCCTATGGGACACTATAAGTATCGACGGCGAATCGGAGGGTAATCACAACGAACTTTGGAATTCTCCCGGGGCAACGACCTCGACGTTCATGATAGGCTCCAATACGATTGGACGAGCATTGTGGTAGATCTCACGGAAAGCACCAATTGCTGCCATTCTGAACGCAAGTTCGGAAGAATCGACGTTGTGGTAGGCACCATCCTGCAAAACGAATCGAACACCGCCGATAGGGTTGCCAGACAAGGTACCCTTTTCCATTGCTTGAAGGAAACCCTACGACTTGTTAAATCCTGGGGGGAAAGCCAACAGCACGAACAAGCTTACTCTTTCGACACCGGGAATGTACTGCTCAGGAATAACGCCACCGACAACACGGCAAACGAATTCGGCTCCCTCGGGGATGGGTTCGATGTACCCCATAATACGGGCAAACTGACCGGCACCTCCCGTTTGCTTCTTGTGGGTGAAACTGAAAGGCGCACGCTGTGTGACGGTTTCCCGGAATGCGACCTTCGGCTTTCCAGTTGAGCACCCAACGTTGTACTCTCGCTTCATGCGCTCGACATAGATCTCCAAATGAAGTTCTCCCATTCCAGATATGATTGTCTATGGGCAATGTAAGTAGGAGTTGCGTTGGAACTCGTGAGGTCATACCTCTTTACTCTCGTGGTCCACATGTACACGGAAGGTGGGATCCTCCTTCTTGAATCGGTTGAGGGCCTTTGAGAAATTGGGCGTCTCCTTGCCTTCGATCTTGAGAGAGAGAGAAATGACCGGTTCCGGAACGAACATGGATTCCTAAATTTGCCATCAATCAGTAGGTGTCGTGTTTGTGGTAGAAAAGTCCAACCATAGAGAAGCTTGTTGTTCCATCCGTAAAGGTATCACCAGATGAGCATTCAACGCCGAATATAGCGCAAATTTCACCGGGGCCAATTGAGTCGATATCCTCCATTTCATTACTATGCATCCTGACGAGACGAGGCACCTTGACCTTCTTGCCACTGCGCGCGTTGTAGATGACGTTGGCACGCTTCAGAGTTCCCTGATACACACGCATGTAGGTAAGTTGTCCGAATCGTCCTTCTTCCAGCTTGAACGCCAGTCCAACGAGGGGAGCATTCGCGGCCGGATACAAAGGCACTTGGGGAGCATCAACGGGTTGTTCCGTGTCGTGCGCAACTACTGAAGACTCCGCGGGATTGGGCAAGTAAGCACATACTCCGTCAAGGAGAGGCTGGACCGCAGTGTTCTTGACGGCTGAACCCATGAAGACCGGTGAAAACCTGAGTCCAATAGTAGCCCGGCGGATAGCTTGAGCAAGTATCTCGTTGCTGATGGGTTCATCCATCACGAACAGCTCGCCAACTTCCTCGTCGACGTCAGCAATTTGTTCAATGAGTTCAGCGCGCTTCTGCTGGGCCAGTTCGATGATATCAGCGGGAATTTCGTCCTTGATTACAACGTCGATGCTAAGATAACTTTAGAACTTTGGAAGCAAGTGTGTAATGAGACAGCCTACCCCTTGACACCCTCGTTGTAGATAGAACGCCAATGAACGAGATCGACGACACCGCAGAAATCGGCTTCAGTGCCTATCGGTACTTGGACGGCAGCCGCAGGCATCCTTAGCTTTGTGCGAATTTGGTTGACAATACGCCATGGGTTAGCACCAGGTCTGGGGCATATTAATGGGTATAAACATAAACAGAGACGCGTCAGACCTGTCCATCTTGTTGACGAAGGAAATCCGGGGAACACCATAGCGTCTCATTTGCCGATCGACCGTTGTTGTTTGACTCTGTGAAAAGATAAATATAACGTTAACACCTTTGAAAGTATGCTCGCCTGAACACCAGCAACAGCACAGAGAACGAGAATGGCGCCGTCCAGGACACGAAGAGCTCGCTCTACTTCTATTGTGAAATCGACGTGTCCTACACGAAACAGTCAGACTATACCCGAACAAGAATGAAATCAAAAGTACCGGGCGTGTCTATAATGTTGATAGCGTACTTGTTCTTCTCTCCCGAGATGGGTTCCGTGGCTTCCCAATCACAGAATGTTGCGGCACTTTGAATGGTGATACCTTTTTCGCGTTCCAAATCCATACTGTCCATTTTAGCACCGACATTATCGCGTCCACGGACCTAGTACAAGTTTAAGAGCAGGCTGGGCGCGAAAACGCAAGAATACACGCACTTCGTGAATGTCACGGATCCTTCCGGTGTAATACAGAATTCGCTCCGTCAGTGTTGTCTTGCCAGAGTCAATGTGTGCAGAAACACCAATATTCCTTTGGAACCGTAAACGCTTATGGTCCTGCTCCGTCAACGTGAGTCTAGGGTCCAGTGGTGGAGGAGGAGGAGGGGCAAGCTCGTCTTCCTCCTCCTTGAGAGCTGTGGCGGTCGACGCCCAACGGCTGGCATAAGAGAATATACTAGAAAGCTGGGAAGACCTGTGGGAGCACGGCCGAGCCAACGACCTGCTCAACAACATTGCGAAATGGCGTCCTCGTCGTCGTCGGGACAAAATTTGGGTAACGATCGGAGTCCGGTCCGCGCGAGCTGAGTTTGAAAATGGTCCGGTGTAACAATTTCGGTGACGGACACGTCTATAATACACCATGGTAAGTCCCGCTCGACGGCGTGTTCGATGGCGCTGAGCCGTGTCTACGCAGCCTACAACGTCGGTATCCGACTCTGTCCCTATAGAAACGTCCCATGAGGACATGATAGTGGGTGCACACGCTCTCGCACTCCGTTCTTCTGCTCACCGTTGAGCAGCATGATGCCCAACTGGACTATTACGGGAAACGCCTCGCGACATGCTCCTCTGACCGCACCGTCAAGGTCTTTGACGTTGTTGACGGAGATACACAGAGAACTGGCGGGCATACACTGAAGGGGTACGTTATATTTGTTCAACTTTGCTTACAGCTGAACAACTTTATAGACACACTGGTCCCGTCTGGCAGGTCGCCTGGGCGCACCCCAAGTTTGGAAATATACTCGCGTCCTGCTCTTACGATGGAAAAGCCCTCATCTGGAAGGAACAGCCTGGCAGGGTTCTGCTGGTGGTGGATGGTCCAAGATAAAAGAACACACTCTGCACACAGCGTCAGGTGAGCCTCACTAAAAGCTGTATTTCTGTATTTACACGTCCTTCATAGTGAACTCGGTGTCCTGGGCACCTCACGAAATTGGCGCCATTCTCGCCTGCGCGTCTTCGGATGGCAAAATCTCTGTGCTCTCCTTCAAAAATGACGGTCAGTGGGACGCTGCCATGTTCCCCGCCCACGGAATCGGCTGCAATGCTGTCTCTTGGGCTCCTCCTCACCCGCCTGCCTCGCTCATCTCACCTCAATCCACCACCACTCCCCCAATCAAGCGTTTCGCGTCTGCCGGCTGCGACAACCTTGTAAAAATCTGGGGCTATCGTGAAGACTCGCAGTCGTGGGTTGAAGAAGAGACTCTCGAAGGCCACACCGACTGGGTTCGTGACGTTGCGTGGGCACCGAGCATTGGACTTCCTCGCAGTTACATAGCCACGGCCTCCCAAGATCGTACTGTACTTATTTGGACCAAGGATGGAGCTGGTCCATGGGTCAAGAACCAGCTATATCCTCCACCTGCCGCCCAGCAGGCTGGTGCTGCTCCTGCGAAGAGTTCGGGTAGATTCGATGATGTGGTCTGGCGGGTGTCGTGGAGTTTGGCTGGCAATCTTCTCGCTGTCAGCTGTGGCGATGGAAAGGTCACCCTCTGGAAGGAAACCCTCAAGGGGGAGTGGGAGTGTGTCAGCGACATGGACAGCTAATTCAACACTTATTTGTATGTTATGGAATCAGGATTTTTTGAGCTCTGAATGCTAGGAGGGAACTCTGAGTCTTCGAATGCCAGTTCTAGCATACTATCATTCTTGAAGGATACTGGTCACTGTAATCAATGTGAGCGGCAGAACAAGTGAAGGCCACGAGTAGCACTACACAAAGGAACTACGTCTCTGGTTGCTTTTGTAAAGACTTGAAATTACGCTTCAACTGACGGCCTTCTCTCATGCTGTAACGTCTACGGTGTTCGCCCTCCGGCTTATTCCTCCGCGACAACTGTCGTTTCTTCGTCTTCTGCGTATCGGGCGGATCCCCGTCAGGTATCGAGAGCAGTTCATCGTCGTACTGTGCGATGGATTTGACGAACGTCTTCCGCGCTGTTAGAGCTGTATGAAGACGATCACTGACAGCTGAACGGTACGTTAGAATCGGGGAATTCGCAAATGGACGATGCGTACGCGGTAGGCTGTCATCACCGCCGTACATGGACTGAAGACGGCGTTCTGCGTTTTGGATCACACTGCAAAGGTTCAGACTAGGGAAAAGAGGTGCGAGAGGTACGAGCTACGCACGTCGGATCCATCATATTCTCGCTGCCGACCACTTGAAGGACGTATTTCCAGTCAATGGGGTTCAGCCGATTCTGTAGACTGTCCGCCCTCGATTGAGTGTACGAAGCAATCACAGCCAATATCGAGTCAAGGAAATTTGAAGTCGCCAACGCAAAATGAGGCAAATATTCCTCTCTATCTTCGTCATCACCATCATCATCCTGCTGCTGAATCTTCGACATCATGACCGAGATCTCCTCTTGGAGAGTCCATTCTGGTTTGGACACGTCCTCCAAAAGAAGAGGCCACTTCATCCAAGCTACTTTCATCTTCTGTCTTTTCCTCTCCGAGATTGGCGGCGGCGATGCAGAGATTTTGCGCTTCAGACCGCTCGAAGGAGGCGGGCTCGTGCTGGGTCCCGCGATAGGCGATGTGGGACGAAGGGCGACGGATTCGTCACTGCCCTCTTCGTCGTCGGACGCATTTTGAGAAAAGGGCTCTTCGTGGTAGTAATCCGAGCCGTTCTCTTGATAGTGTCGCGAAAGCTGCGTCGTGAGGTCCATGGTGTTGCTAGTCCGCAGGGCGCGTAAAAGCGCATTATACTCGCTCAGCTCAGAGTGCAGCTCTGGCGCAACGCGGCGCTCTTTGCCTTTGCCTTTTCTCTGCATATTGATCTACAGAATGGAACGGTCAGTACGAGTCTGAACCAAGTTTGAATATGTACTTACTGAACCCGTGATGGAGGTTTGCTGTGAACCTGTGAACACTTAAAATAACCCAAGGTAAGCCGGATATCATCATACCCGAAATCCCTCTTGCTCGCTCCCTTCATCATGTCCATGGATCCCAAGAATCCCAATAGCTTCTGTCTAAGGAAAATATCGCTCACTACTGGCAGAGACTATCAATTCGTGGATGAAGTACCGGACAACTACAGTGATACAACCTACACGCCCACGCTTCTATGCATTCACGGGTTTCCCGATCTCTGGCAAGCTGCTCTTCTCTCAGTCTCTGGAGGTGCTCTATCTCAATCCAATCACCAGGTATGGCTGGCGCTACCAAATTGGTCCTTGGGTACGTAGCGGCTACCGCGTCATTGTGCCGACCATGTTGGGATACGGAGAAACCGACAAGCCCTCCTCGCCAGCCGAGTACACGATGAAGAAGCTATGCGCGGACCTCGTCGCCTTGCTGGACTTTCTGGACATCGAGAAGCCTGTTAGTAGTTGTCTAGCTCTATTCGGACGCGTAATAATGCGAAATAGGTGGTTATTGGTCATGATTGGGGCGCGTATACTGCGGCGCGGTTTGCGCTTTGGCATCCGAGCAGATTGAATGCATTGATCATGTATGCGTGCCGTTTCATGATGGGTGGAATGTTAACTGACTTTGTGATAGAATGTCGGTTCCGTACATGCCGCCGTCGCGTGAACACGTCTCGATTCACGAGATTGCGAAACGCGCGCCCAATCTGAGGTACCAAGCATATTTCAGCGATCCTAATTCTACACCACAAGTGGAAGAACTGGTAATTGGTTTTCCCCGTTCAAGTGGCGTCACCACGTTAAAGGGTTTTGTCATTATAGTTGGTGCCGTTCTTGAAGATGGTTTGGTCCGTTCCCGGGACAAATCCTGGTGTAAATTTCATACAAGTTGAGAATTGGGGTCAAATCAACCACGAAGAGTTGAATAAAGTTCCATTATTATTGACACCTGAGGTTCGGCGTATGATTGGGAAATGCTCGAGCACGCTCTAACTGTGTTCTCCTCCAGGAGTTCGACTACTATCACACTGAATTGAAGAAGGGTATGAATGGTCCCTTGAATTATTACCGCACAGATAAGCTTCGTCACGACGAGGAGAAAGGTGCGGGCAATTTGTATAAGGATCTCCTCGGGACGTCATTTAATTTTGGTTGCAATTATAGCGGCCGGGTTGCCCTCCCATCTACGCGATGATTTACCGGTCCTCTTCCTGTGGGGTACCAAGGATCCAACGACGGTTGCGTCTTCTATTGCAAAGGCGCACAAGTTTATCCTCGTCTGCAGGATATAGCGCTGGAAGGAAAGGACATTGGATACAGGTGGAGGCCAAGGAGGAAGTGACGCGGCAGGTACTGACGTGGCTGGACACGCTATCGCTTCGGCAGAGTGTGTATTCGAAAGCCAAAATGTAGCGGAGTACTTAGGTGGAAAGAGCAAGGTTCGCTTATACACAAGTCTAAACACCGAGATGTTCACCGCAGTCAATATGAATGACATTGTGTGCAGACGAAATTTTCATGGAGCAGAAAAAGTTTGTTAACAAGGCCATGACTTCATCACGCTTCAAGTATCCTGGGGTAACACCTATATTTCTTTCCAGTAATGCGATCCACCAATGTCGGCCAGAATGAATACAAAAACGGTGCGAGAGCTTGTGTGACGCTGGCAAGAAGACCATCCTCTCTCGATTACCGACCCGCCTCTTCAAGTTTGAGCCCAGATTGATTTTCATGGAGGCCGGTCGAGTCTACATCGCCCGCAGAGGACCAAAATGAGCCTTCCACGCCGCACGGTGGCGGGAAGGATACAAGAGAAGGATGCTTGATGAACAGGGCTTGATATAAGACGAGGGACGTCGACGCGGCTTTTATGGAACCGTAGACCGGCCGAGTGGGGCAAGGAATGACTGCACCGAGTGACGACACAAGGAGGATGGAGGGCGATGCAGAGGAACGCGTGAGTAAGGGGATCTACGCGATATGAGCGGGAGTCTATGCATGCACGTACAAAGGTCACCGCCACAACGAGCGGTAGTAGTTTATATGCGTGCAACCTCGGTAGCGGAGACCGCCGTTTGCATGGTGGTTACTTTGCAGTTTCTGGACGCTATTTTCCTGTGATACCAAGAACTGGTGGCAACGCAGAGACGCCTGCCGTCAAGATTTTATAACGCGTCGAACCCGTTCCATTCTAGAGCGGAATCACGATCATTACAAACACAGTTTTGCTGAGTTACTCTCGCCGTTTTGAAGGGTGTCGCAATAGAGGACACAACCGTCGTTGGATCCTTTGTACCCCACAGGAAGAGGACCGGTAAATCATCGCGTAGATGGGAGGGCAACCCGGCCGCTATAATTGCAACGAAAATTAAATGACGTCCCGAGGAAATCCTTATACAAATTGCCCGCACCTTTCTCCTCGTCGTGCCGAAGCTTATCTGTGCGGTAATAATTCAAGGGACCATTCGTATCCTTCTTCAATTCAGTGTGATAGTAGTCGAACTCCTGGAGGAGAAACACCGTGACAGTCAGAGCGTGCTCAAACGTCCCCAATCATACGCCGAACAATAATGGACCTTTATTCAACTCTTCGTGGTTAATCTGACCCCAAGACGCGGTAGGTACTGACGTGGCTGGACACGCTATCGCTTCGGCGGAGTGTGCATTCAAAAGCCAAAATGTAGCGGAGTAGGTGGAAAGAATAAGGTTCGCTTATACATAGTCTAAACACCGAGATGTTCACCGCAGTGAATATGAATGACATTGTGTGCAGTGTTCCTTTGTTGAGTAAGCATGGAGCAAGAGAGAAAGAACGAAAGAAAAACCATCCTCGGAGCCTGCGGCCAGCGCTGAGTCACCCAACACAGGTTGATCGGCAAATTCCCTTCTCATCTCTCTTTCAACATCCCTCCTGCCACCAACGATAGCCAGAAAACTTGCCTCATTCTTCCATTCTCCTGCTTTCGCTGCACTATTAATTGCTTTACCCAACAAATTCTACTATTCTCCTTCATTTTACATTGAATAATCACCCCTTTCGCTGGTAAGCTATCATTTTATCGGTATCGTTTTTACTCTGTTATTAACAAGTTTTCAGATATGCCCGTGCCAACGTCTACTACGCTACCTGTTTCAAAGGCCAACATTGCCAAGTCGGCTGGGAATGCGCCGGTCAGGAAGAAGAGGATTGTACGGAGGAGAGGCCGAGCGGCGCATGCAGTAGACAGCGACGACGATATTGAGCGGGAGGTGGGAACGGATTCGGACTCGGACGATGATTCATTTGCATCGACCTCTTCCGAGACGGAAACAGAGCCCTCATCCGACAGACGGGCCCGCGTGCTTACGCCCAACACCAGCCAGAGTCCGACGACAGCCTCCAATGGGCAGTCCAACGGCCGCGATGCATCCTTTTTCGCAGCTGGCGGTAGTTGGTCCGAAATGGTCGCAGACGAGACCGCCAACGGTGCTGCCGACTTGCCCGTAATCGATTTCTCCGAGCTCAATGACCACGCCCTTGCCACAAAGGCCAATGCTCGTCCCCGGAAAGCCAAGAAGCCGACCCAAAAAGTCAAGCCTGCCACGTCCTTACCTTCTCCTCCGCTATCCGTCAACGAGGAACACGAGGACGAGGTTGCCACTGAGGAGGCTGCTGCTGCACCACTACCGCGACCCCAGTTTAGTTCTGCCCGGCGACCACCTGGTCAAAGTGCTCGTCAGGCGTATCAAACTCGATTGGAATCTGATCCGTCATACGTTCCAACCGTCGGAGAGTTCTGGGGCCACGATGACCGTTTACTGGACAAGGATTTGCGTAGCCTCAGTGGATGGTGGCGTGGTCGCTGGCAGGGACGCGGTGGTCGTGGTCGAGGCATGTTTGGCATGCGTGGTCGGGGTGGTTTCATGGGGGGTCGCAACATGTTTCCGCAACAAGGCGGCGACGATCCTTCGACCTCGAGTCAGCCTGCACTTCCTTCACCTCCAGCAGTAGAGAGGGAATGGACTCATGACGGTTTCGAAGAGTTGAAGAAATCTGAAGAATCACGTCGTGACCAGCAACAAACAATGCGAGGTGGCTGGGGCTTCCGTGGCAGAGGTACACCCATCAGAGGACGTGGTGGTTTTGCACGCGGAGCCTTCGTTGGTTCTCCTGCTCGTACAGCTAGTACACTTCCTTCGGGACGTATCTGGTACCCTATCAAGCCTGAACTAGCATGGACCAAGCAACACGAGGGCTTCCTCTACTTGGATTCCAGTCTGCGTGCTCGTCGTGGCCGCGGTGCCGGTTTCCGTGTTAAACTTCCGGGCAGTCGACCGCAAGTTATCCACTCCCCCCTTCGATCTGTTCGCAACCTCTCTGTTTCCAATCCCGCCGCTACATCTGGCGCCAGCGTCGGTGGCTCCGATTATGGTGGAAAGATCGCTGTTGTTAAACTGCCTTCATCTGAGGCGACAAGTCAATCTGTCGCTCGCAGCAAGGCGGAGGAGGATATCGTGACCAAAGTCGACGATCTTACGATTGAAGATGTGTTTACCGTTCGGCCTCAGCTCGTCACTGCCAAACCCATCCCGTTACCCGACGCATCGACCTCCAATCATAGGTTATCTATATCCCAGCCTCCTCCCTCTGTCCAACAGAAGCTCGAGCAGCTGTCCATACCTACTCAAAGCGATCAGACTCGGTGGACCCAAACGGAGGAAGCGGTGTTGCGCAATCCCCCTGATCATTCTGCTGAGGAACCACAAGCATCGTCTTCTACAAGCGAGTCGCGGCCTACACTACCACCCTTGCAGACTTCGTTCACTCCTCCAGCCCAGCCGTCTCCATACATGTCGCCGTATCAATACAGTATGGCGCTACCGCCGGGCATCGCCATGAATCCCATGGGTATGACATTTGAGGTTGCAACGGGCCGTCCGGTGTATATACCACCACCCGCGCCTCCGGTCTACAATCCTCGAATGATGCCGCCGCCGTTCGTTCCGGGACATATGCATCACCATTCTACTGCCTCTGGCGAGTTTGTACCTTCTCCCCCTCCCATGAGCTTCGTCGATCCCTCGACGGGTATGCCGATATTCTCTTTCCCGCAGCCCTCGCGGATAGAGATTCGGGCTCCCAGCGAATCGGGCAAGCCGTTCAAGCCTTCTGCGTCTCGGACGCCGTCGGGTCTGCGGTCTAGCGCTGTTGCTTTTGAGCCTACCAAGTTGGGCAGCGGCGATGATCAGTTGCAGGAGGGCGACGCTGAGGATGGGCATGAGGTGGGTGTGCAGTCGTACGGGGACGGCGAAGGAGAAGAGGGCGTACCACCCCAGCAGGCTGGAATGATGTATGCGCCCTATGGTCAGTACTACTATCCGGACGGGTACGGTGGATACATGCCGTACGTGGATATGTCTCAGATGCCGCAGTATGAGATGTATCCCCAGGACCCCATCCCGCAGGGAACTGTCTACTATTGAGTTTTGATTTTTCTTGGCTTTTTTATTTACTACTACAGTCCTACTACATATCCATCATCTCTCAAGTACTATCGCAACCGTATCATGCTTTCGCTCACGCTTTTTTTTGTTCTCAACACTGGACTAGGTCGTCTCTTTCTGTTTTTTTACTGCAACGTCGTTATAAACTACATATACAGTACCTTTTACTCAATCATGTAGTATGACCTTTCTCTTTCTTGTGTTCTGTTCATGAATGTCCTGTAGCTTCTTTCGCGGCTTTTTGGTGAATATAGTATATGCCCTCCTCGCTCTATTGATCTCTCCTAAGAACTCCAAATACAATGATGATATACGTAAGTTGAGAGCATGCGTCTATCATTGCGCGTTTAGTTTTTTCCAGAATCGATTATCTGAGCTGGAGTTCGTCAGTTGAAAGGAACCACGACTTTGATCACACTCCTCGTCGAGTTCCCAGTTCCCGCGTCACTGACACCACGACCAATCGATTTCCCTCCTTCACTAACGCCCGTGCTTATACTTCCTACGCCAGCATCAATACCTGAGGTTACGTCGGACAGACCCTTCCCCAGTCCTTCCCCGACGTTCCCGATGCCCTGCCCACCAACTGCCCTGCCCGTTGCGCGCGACGCCTCGTGCTAGCCCCGCGCCGACGTTGTAGACGCCTTCTCCAGTGCCTTTCGCGACATTGTAAATGCCCTCGCCGGCGCCTGTTCCGAGGTCCTCGACTGTCTTGCCGACGGGATTCTTGGATGTTACACATGGTGCTCTTGGATATCTGTAGTGATTTAGGTGTGTTG